>CM062289.1:23260508-23512057 GCA_031216915.1 Pictodentalium vernedei
CTGAATTGGCATTAGGTAATAAACATTTACCCAACATTTGAATAATGTAAAGTTAACGCCGGACGGACGGCGGACAGAATGTGATCAGTAAAGCTCCCACTGAGCTTTGCTCAGGTGAGCTAAAAAGCTTTATTAATTTATAAATAAATTGATGGTGACATGAATTTCCCATTATTTTTTAATCACATTCTTGCTTCTGAACACATTTCACATTGTGTTTGATATTCTGCAATCTTTGTAAGAAAAAGCCTAGGTTTACTCAGTTAAGGCACCTCGAGTCATAAAACAGTGATTTTTTCCAACAGAATGACCAATACCTGCTACTGTGGTGTCTCATGACACTGTTAAAATTCCTAAAATCATCAAATATTGATTCATTAGTGCTGTGCTTGTGCTGCAAATATCCACAAGTGCACTTTCACTATTTTGGTTTTAATCCCCACAGGCATGCATTCTGTCAAAAGGATTGTAATACACGCGCGGGCAGTGATGTCCACTCATGCATTTACCAGTCAATAAAAATCATCATCTACAAAATTTTAATTGATGAAGCATCGGTTTGTACAGTTAAAACTAGAAGTCCTGTCGTGAGATGCGCACAAATAGCACGTTGATATGTGCATTAATGTACGCGTTATGGCCCAAGTAAAGCTATCAAATTCTGTACATATGGCCTGTGCACAAGCAATGTTTCAGCCAATGGACCTCCGGGTAACCCGGAGGTCCAATGGCAGAAACATTGCATGTGTTTGCTATGAGTAACCAAGAGAACCTGCCGTGCTTTGGATGCCATTCGATATGGCAAATGCGCGCAATTCCAACGCGCAATTAAGCCTAGATAAGCGCACTATTCGTGACAGGACTTCTAGTTTTAACTGTACCTGGTGCTTCATTATTTAAATTTTTGATGATTATACCTATAGTTAGTGTTTGGCATCAAATATTATTGTATGAATTTGTATCCGTGGAAATATTGCCCATCCATGGAAAGTGAGCAGTACACTGCCACTGTACTGTATTTGTTTATATACTTGTGATAGGCTGGGTCCAAAGTAATCAGTACTCGTAGTACTCGAGTACCACATTTTTGATAAAATACTCAATACTTGCCAGCCCAGATTTTTGTATGTGTGTGTTTGTGTGTGTGTGTGGGGGGGGGGGGGGGGGGGGGAAGGTTGGAGGGTGAAAGATAGCTGCAAATTATTTAAAATGTTGACCCAGGCAAATGAAAAGCAAAGAAACATTTCATTCGAAGGACAGACAGACAGACATGCAGTAACAAATTTGGGAAGCCTAAATAAAAGTAGTGACTAACTTAAAATGAAAAATATAGATAGAAAAGCCAGGGCAATGTTGTCAAACAGAAAACAAACAAGAGCCCCCAGAGGGCCTGATGGCATTCACCTGACATGGTAGCCTAAATATCAACCCAGGGAATTTATTTGAACATTTAGTTGCATCTGCCCCTCATAAGAAAAGCTTATACAAAATATCTAAAGATTCTGACCGGTGGATCTCAAAAAAAAGGATTTTTAAAGAATATTCCTCATATTGAACTAAGTTATAATTCAGGCTCCCACAGAGAGCCCAAATATGAACCCAAGGACTTGGCTTGAACAAATTTGAATCTCACATCCCTAAGGATGCTTCTACAGTTAAAACTAGAAGTCCTGTCATGAAATGCGCACAAATAGCACGCTGATATGCGCGTTAATATACGCGTTAAGGCCCAAGTAAAGCTATCAAATTCTGCACATATGGCCTGTGCACAAGCAATGCTTCAGCCAATGGACCTCCGGGTAACCCGGAGGTCCATTGGCAGAAACATTGCATGTGTTTGCTATGGGTAACCAAGAGAACCTGCCATGCTTTTGGTGCCATTCGATATGGCAATTGCGCGCAATTCCAATGCGCAATTAAGCCTAGATAAGTGCACTATTCGTGACAGGATTTCTAGTTTTAACTGTATATACTAATATCAAAAGATTCTGACTACTGGATTTTAAAGAATATTCCTCTTATTAAAATATGAACCCGGGGACTTGGCTCAAACAAACTTGAATCTCACCCCTCTAAGGATGCAGCATCCCAAATATCAAAATACTCTGAAGAGTGGATCAGAAGAAGATTTTTAAAAAATATTCCTCATATTGCACTAATCTAATCATAGAGAGTCCAAATATGGACCCAGGGATTTGATTTCAACAAACATGTGAATAAATCTTCCAAAGATGTTATATGCAAAATATGAAAGCCTTTGGAGCAGTGGTATGGGAGAAGAAGATTCTTTAATGTTTTTCCCATTACTAAAATGATGACTCCGCATAAGTCCTGGAAAACTTCCCTACGATAAAACTGATGGCAATTTTTTTTGACCATTCTTTTCTGCTGGTCGTAAGGAAGCGGCACACAAAATAAAAATTCTCAGTGCCATTTAGTTTTGAAGATATGGGCGTTTTAAATTTTTTCTATATTTAGATCCTGCAGTTCCCACAGGAAAATGTTTTGGCATAAATTAGGTACTTACGACCCAATAAGCCCATCATATCAAATTTGCTTCAAATCAGCCTCTCAATTTGGAAAATAGAAATTTTGGTACAATTCGGGCTCCCACAGTGAGCTCAAATATGAACCCAGGGACTTGGCGTAAACAAACTTGAATCTCCCACAGTGAGCCCAAATATGAACCCAGGGACTTGGCGTAAACAAACTTGAATCTCACGCTGGCTCACACCGATTAATCGACTAACCAATGATCAATATCTTGATTGATAAAAAAAAGTAATTGATCGGTTAACCGTTACTTTTGAAGTACGGTATTTGATGGCCGAATTCACATCGCAAAATACAGTACGTGGAGAGTGGATTGCAACCAAATCACCCGCGGAGTGCAGTCATCACCCAAGCTATAACTTTCAAATTGCGCACAAATCGACAAAAAACAAACGCAATGTTTCAGCCAATGGACCTCCGGGTTTAACCCGGAGGTCCATTGGCTGAAACTTTGCTTGTACTGGTTATGCTTTGCAACACATTTGCAATTAATGCTCGGGTGGGATCTCCACTCTGAGGGTGATTTAGTGATAATACACTCTCCACGTACTGTACTATACAAAAATGTCCAATTGCTAACCATTTTTCTTTCATATTGGGTAAGCTTATATTCACTATTTATCATCACTTTTTGAAACCAAGATGGAAACTGTTAATCAAATTTTTAAAAACAAAAAATACCCTGTATGGGTTAACTATGGAACAAACTTGCTCCAAAACAGGCAAACATTGTCACACTGGCTCACATCAATTGCATGAGACAGAGAAATGCATGCCAGTTACGTGCCAAAATACTTGTTCACTTGCATGATCATTATACTGTATCAGTAGCTGAAAACGGTCATTCTCAACCCTTCACCAAATGCAGGTAGCAGACGATACTTGCACAAGAAATTCTAAAGATTTTCAATGTTTGTCTCAAAAACATAGCTTAAGCCCCCCCCCCCCCCCCCTATTGGAACAAGCTCAATGAGCTTGTTCCAATGAGGGGTCATAAGCTATGTTTTGAGACAAAAATTGAAAATATAATAAAATTTGAATGGACATGTTTGTATATGGCGCTGCCCGGTTTTGTCCATTATGCTGAGTAATGTTTTAATTATATAAATGGTCAACGGTACAGCAATTATTCAGCTACCTATTGGGGCAAGTGATTAATCGGTTAACCAAGGTTAACTCATGCAATTAATCAATCACGAAAACCCTTTAATCGTTTCAGCTCTAAAATTAATTTAATTTTATTAAATTTTATCTGATGAAAAAATGCTTATAATTTTGGGGGATGGTAAATATGGATCTTCTTAACAAGCATTTGCAAGAACATCAGAGGAATGAAATCACCATTCTCGCAATTTGCAAAACCCTGGTGAGCCAAAATATAGGCTTGGCTTGAAGAAACTTAAATCTCACCCGCCTAATGATGGTGCATAGTAAATATCAAAAGATTCTGATTGGTGGGTCTGAAGAAAAAGATTTTTAAAGAATATTCCTCATACTGCACTAATTTCTACATTTGGACTCCCATAGAGGCCAAATATGGACCCAGGGATTTGATTTCAATAAACGTGTAAAAAAATCTTGCAAAGATGGTATATGTGAAATCTGAAAGGTTTTGGAGGAGTGAACTGGGTGAAGAAGAGTGTTAAATGCTTTCTTCATTACCCACAGTGTTACAGAACGCTGACTAAGCATTTTTTCAAAGTCACGAAAAAGTACCCCATGATTGACCTGACAGAAATTTGCTTAGACCATTCCATTCTGTTGGTCCCAAGGAAGCTTCACACCAAATAAGAATTCTCAGTGCCATGTAGTTTTGGAGATATGTGCGTTTTGAATTTTGTTCTATTTTTAGCTCCTGCGGTTCCCATGGGGGGATGGGAAAATATTTTGAGGCATAAATTAATTACTTATGATAAAATAAAACCAAAAATTAAATTTGGTTCAAATCAGCCTCTTTGTTCGAAAAACAGAAATTTTGGGTGGGGCAAAAATACATGCCCTCCAATAATGAAGGCAAATAAAGACCCACAAACTTCTCTTGAACAAAACTGAGTCTACACCTCAAAAGGAAGCAGCACACCACATATCGAATCTCTGCTACTCCTGGTTCACGAGAAGATTTTTTTAAGATTTAGGCAAAATTTTGGGGCATGGCCCTACTGGGGGCAGGGCAACTTGATTTAAGCAAAATCAAAATGCAATGTCATAACAAACAAGCATCTCACATTTCACTTAAATGATTAATCAGTTCAGCAGTTTTGGAGAAGACGCAAACACCATGTTCACGGACGACAGACGGCAAGTGATCACTACACCTCACCCTGACTGAAAGTCAGGTGAGCTAAAAACTCAGTGGACCATGAGTGCTGCAGTTGGGCGAGAAGCTTGATTCAAGGAGAGAAGAAACTTGTAGCTACTGGCTTTCGAAAGTGTTGTTAAAACCCAATAAATAAACAAGAGGCCCCACAGGGCCTGAAGCGCTCACCTTGAACAGAACACGATATAAACAGAGAACAGAACACGATATAAGAGTCCAAGAATGAATCTACATTAAGCAATCCATCTCCATAGGATACACTGCAAATCTTTGAGCCCCTCAGGAGTGACAAAAACAGTCCAAGCATCATGCCTTTTCTTTAGTTGATTATGATGTAAAATGTGGAGCTCCCCTCTCAAGCACCTTGATACAACCTATATAGATTACTCTTCACCTCTTGAGGGTACTGAATAAAAAATGTCTAATTCTTCAGCTACTTGGCCAATTCCGGCTCCCATAGGGAGCTCAAATATCAACCCAGGCACTCGATTTGAACAAAGTTGAATCTGATCTCCTTAGAGATGCTGTATACCAAATATGAAATCATTCTGACTTGTGGATCTGAAGAACAAAATTTTAAAGAAATTTCCTCATATTGCACAAACTTAAAATTTGGGCTACCATAGTGAGCCCAAACTTTAACCTACAGACCCGATTTGAACAAACTTGAATCTCACCCCCACCCCACCCCTCCCCCCTTAGAGATGTTGTAAACCAAATACGAAAGCATTCTGACTGGTGGATCTGAAGAAGAAGATTTTTAAAAAAAACTTCCCCATACAGCCCTAAGTTAAATTTGAGCTACCAAAGGAAGCCCAAATAATAACATAGGGACTTGGTTTGAACAATCTTGAATCTGACCATCATAACAATGAGGGTACCAAACATTACAAAATTCTGACTCGTGGTTCTGAAGAAGATTTTTAAAGAAAATTCCCCATAAAATTTGGGCTCCTGCATTGAGTCCAAATATGAACGAATGGGCTTCATTTTAACAAACTTGTATCTGACCCCTCTATGGATGCTGTATACCAAATATCATAAGATTCTGAACATTGGTTCTTGAGAAAAGATTTTCTAAAATGTTTGCAAAAATGCTGCACCAACATTATTCTGATGCCCTCTGCAGAACTCTCTAACAACAACAGAGGGCATTTTTTTTACCATTCAATTTTACTGGTTCTAAGGATGCTTCATACCACATAACAGTTCTCTGTTCCAAGTGGTTTGGGAAACATGGGAGTTTGAAAACATTTCTATTTTTTGCTCCTGGGGTTCCCATGGGGATGCAGGTTTTTTTTTGCATGAGGTAAGTACTTATGACCCAATATTACCAAGATACTGAATTTCATTCAAATCGGACCATCGGTTCGGAAAATAGAAATTTTGGGTGGTACCAAAAAGCCAAATATTGCTTCACAAAGTACGTTTGAACAAGCGTGATTCTACACCTCAAAAGGTAGTTCCATAACGAATATAAAGTCACTGTACCCACTGGTTCATAAGATTTTAAAAATATTTTGGGAGCATTTTACCCCACCCTCTCCCTAAGGGGCTGGGCATGTTGAGTTAAACAAAAATGTAATACCCATTTGGTACCATTACTCACACAAACTGTAACTTGAATTGACCAAAACATGGTGTTGATGGATGACAGATGGATGGACAATGGATGGAGAGTGATTAGATAAGCCCTGCTTGACTTTGTCGAAGTGAGCTAAAAAAAAAAAAAATTAAACGGTTCATGTCCGATATTTTACCCATGTTATTAAAATTGATAAATTTGTCCCTGGAGTGCAACAAGGTTTATGCTATACATGTAGCATTGCAAAGCCTTCTTGCACTCAAGTGATGGAATACACCTCCATCCAAGCTATTCTGTAGATTATGAGGCCTAAAACAAACCAAGAACATGAACTTATGCATGAATATTATTATAATGAATACACAAAGGAATACCACACAATCCAGTGTAGAATGATTTCAAAAAGTCCTCCGTAGTGGAAGGGCAATTTTAACAAACATACAGGCCCAAATAAGCTTCATACACAGTGTAAAAATTCCACAAAATTAATAAACATTCATATATGTTTAATAGGAATTAGGAGTATTGTAATTAAAAAGTCAATTGTGTGGTTGTTTATAAACTTATATTACTTTGTTATCAGGTGTTAAAAAATATGAATATTTGTAAACACACCCACCCATTTAGATTAGTCCCTGCTCATAGCAGTGACACAGACATACAGTACAGTTGCTGGTCATAATCCTTGCATGGGCAGTGCATGATGTCCATGCGTGTTTTTTCCAGGTAATAGAAAATCATCATCAATAAAATTTTAATTAATGAAGCACCGAATTGTATCCTGTGGTTCATTAATTAAATTTTTGATGATTATTGCTGTAAACAATGTTTGAAAACTAATATCATTGCATCCGCAGAAATATTGCCCACCCACAGAAAGTGACCAGTACACAGCAGCACAGAGTCAAGGTAATTGTGTTTTACTGTCTTGAATTTCAAATTTTTTTTTTTTTTTTGGGGGGGGGGGGGGGGGGCACCAGACCCCTCCACTGATGAGAGGGTCACACACCCTCTTGTCCTCACCCCTATCTCGCTGCTATGTGGCTCAGGTGATTCTGTGCATCATATTCTTTATGACTCCCACTAGATACATGTATTACTCTTGCCCCTACATGTAACTTAGATATCCTGGCTTAGCACCAGTATAATGGTAAACTAACATCAAATTGTGTGCTTATGTACAGTAGCTAACATATTGGAATAGTATAATGAGCTTTGTCAGAAACTTGATCAAGTATTGATGACAAACAACAATTTTCATTACCAGTACCTGGTGCCAGTAATAAAATAAGATTTGCAAATATCACCCTGCATTTTTTTCAGCTATTAACTAACATAAAATTGTGCGCTTCATGAAAATCATTTCGTAACTACCTGTTAAAAATTACCGTTTCTTGTTTTGCTCTTTTAGAGAAAGAAATCACTCCTTTTCTGGCGGGCATACTAAACACCGAGGCAACCGAGGGATACCAAGGTGAAGGAAAACAGGAGAGAAACGGGTATGAGGTGGTGTGTTCTTTTTATTATTTATTTATTGGTGTTTAAGGTCACATTTATCTGCACAACAGCTTATTGTGACCATGGCAGTTTTATGGATGGAGGAAACTAGAGTACCCAGGAGAACCACTGAGCAATGGCAAGCAACTGTAAGCTCCCCAACATACTACACAAGCACGGTTAGCCTTGTTTCGAAGACAGGTGCACCAAGAACATGCAGTATGCCTTAGTACACAGCATACCTTGCCCCCACATGGGTAGTGGGGGTGAAGTGCCTTGCCCAAGGACACAAAGCTGTTGCTGCAGGTAGGATTCGAACCGAGGATCTCTCGGCTTGCAGTCTGCACCTCTACCTACTTAGCTAATGCACCCCTGATGGTGTATTCTGATTATGTAAATAGATTTAAGCAGTACTAGTATGTGATTGGTTTTAATGCCACATTTGAGAATTATGGGTGCTGAAGTAATAAGAGTGCGCTGAAAAATCTTCCCTTTGGTATTTAGTAGGTAGCTTGGTAATGGTAAAGTGACTTCACCTCAGTAAGCAACAGTGTGAAAGCTGGCAGCCATCTTTAAAATCGGGCCGCCACACCCAAAAAACACTCGTTCTCATCCCAAGGTGATAACAAAGGTACCCAAGAAGTTTCATGAAGATCGGTTCATAAATACAGCCTCCAGACTTAGCGTATTGACATGTGCACTTACAGTGTATGTGTATAAGTAGTACTGATAAATTAAAGGTCATCTAATTTGCATAATTTCTGCAAGAGAAAAAAACCTATATTATACAGTATTTTTTGTGATGTACAGTTAAAACTAGAAGTCCTGTCACGAACTGTGCGCTTATTTAGGCTTAATTGCGCATATGAATTGTGCGCAATTGTCATATCGAATGGCATCCAAAGCACGGCAAGTTCTCCTGGTTACTTATAGTAAACACGGGCAATGTTTCTGCCAATGGACCTCCAGGTTACCCGGAGATCCATTGGCTGAAACATTGCTTGTGCACAGGCCATATTTACAGAATTTGATTGCCTTACTATGGTCATATCGCGTAGATTAACACGCATATCGACGTGCTATTTGTGCACATTTCAGGACAGGACTTTTAGTTTTAACTGTATTCCATGTTACTAAACATTCATACAAAAATTTATTCAAATCAGAACTTTCATACAGAAGTTCTGTACAAAAAACTGATCGCACTAATTTTAGTACAAATTGGCTGCTAGTGGCCATCTTGAATTTCGAACTGCACCCAAAAACACTCGCTCTCATCCCACGGTGATAACAAAAGTACCCAAGATGTTTCGTAAAGATCGGTTCATAAATACGGCCACTAGCCTGAGCCTTATAGAAGTTGTGTACAAAAAACTGATTGGACCTAATTTTGGTACAAAATGGCCACTGGCAGCCATCTTGAATTTTGGATCGCACCCCAAAATACTCGTTCTCGTCCCTAGGTGATAACAAATGTATGCAAGAAGCTTGGTGAAGATCCATTCATAAATACAGCCCCTAGCCCAATCCGTATTGACATGTGTACTTACTGTGTATAAGTAGCACTGAATAAATCAAAGTTCATCTAATTTGCATAATTTCTGTACAAGAAAAAAACCTGTATTTTATGTGATGTATTCCATGTTACTAAACAATCATACAAAAATTTATTCAAATCAGAACTTTCATACAGAAGTTCCGTACAAAAAACTGATTGCAGTAATTTCAGTACAATATAGCTGCCGGCGGCCATCTAGAATTTTGGACTCCCCTCCCCCCTCCCCCCAAAACACTCATTCTAACATCATGGTGATAACAAAGGTACCCAAGAAATTTCGTAAAGATTGGTTCATAAATACGGCCTCTAGCCCAAGTTGTATAGAAGTTCTGTACAAAAAACTGATTGTACATGTACCTAATTTCAGTACAAAATAGCCACTGGTAGCCATCTTGAATTTTGGACTGCACCCAAAAACACTCATTCTCATCCCAAGGTGATAACAAAGGTACCCAAGAAGTTTCATGAAGATCAGTTCATAAATACTGTACAGCCTAGCCCGAGCCGTATTGACATGTGCACTTACTGGATATACATGTAAGTAGCAGTGAATAAATTAAAGTTCATATAATTTGCATAATTTCACAACGAGAAAAAACCTGTATTATATATGATGTATTCCATGTTACTAAACATTCATACAAAAATTTATTCAAATCAGACCTTTCATACAGAAGTTCTGTACAAAAACGCTGATTGCACTAATTTCTGTACAAAATGGCTGCTGGAGGCCATCTTGAATTTTGGACCGCACCCAAAAACACTCGTTCTCGTCCCACGTGATAAGAAAGGTACTCAAGAAGTTTCGTAAAGATCGGTTCATAAATACAGCCTCTAGCCCGAGCCGTATTGAATTGCTGTTACTGAACAGATGGACAATGGGCCATGACATAACCTTAAATTTGACTTTGTCAAAGTTGAGCTAAAAATGGAGAGTATCCAGAGTATCACAAAACAAAAACCTATTTGTAAAGGACTCCTCCTTTCAAGGACAATGGGGCTGTGTTGGCATTCACCACCATGCTGCCTTGAGGCTGCATTTTGAATTCCTGTGTTTGTTGTTCTAATGAAATATTATTTTATTATTATCAGTTATGGTACAAATATGGTACCGATAGCACACTTTCAGGAACCGCTGATGTCTGATGTCGACTGTGTGTCAGTGCGTGAGGTGCACACATACTTTTGGGGTTCTGTACACCACATCCTTCATTTTGCTATATAATTTGTGTAAATTTATTTGGAATTTATAGAATTTCAGACTTGGAAATTTCATAGTATTGTTTTTGCCTTAGTTATGGTGCTTTATAAGTAATGGGCAATTTAGTTTGAAAAAAGGGGTTCATGAATATTCAGTCACAGGAAGATTCAGCCCTCATACCTTTTCTGAGAATATTCGGTCCCCAATTTCATTCATGCCCCCACCCCTCTCTCCTGTTAACCCATATAATGAACATACCAAAAGACATTTTAATATCTAGATATTTATGCTTGTCCGCAACTTATTATGGACACAAACGGAAACAGAGTCAAGGTAATTGTGTTTTACTGTCTTGAATTTCAAATTTGTTTGGGGGGGTTGGGGGGTGGGGGGTGCACCTGACCCCTCCACTGATGAGAGGGTCACACACCCTCTTGTCCTCGCCCCTGTCTCACTGCTATATGGCTCAGGTGATTCTGTGCATCATATTCTTTATTACCCGGCTACACTCCCACTAGATATTACTCTTGCCCCTACATGTAACTTAGATTTCCTGGCTAAGCACCAGTATATAGTGGTAAACCAACATCAAATTGTGCGCTTATGTCCAGTCGCTAACATACTAGAATAGTATAATGTGCTTTGTCAGAAACTTGATCAAGTATTGATGACAAACAGCAATTTTCATTACCAGTACCTGGTGCCAGTAATAAAATAAGATTTGCAAATATCACCCTGCGTTTTTTCAGCTATTAACTAAGATAAAATTGTGCGCTTCATGAAAATTATTTCGTAACTACCTGTTAAAAATTACTGTTTCTTGTTTTGCTCTTTTAGAAAAAGAAATCACTCCTTTTCTGGCGGGCATACTAAACACCAAGGCAAACCGAGGGATACCAAGGTGAATGAAAACTGGAGAGTCTAAACGGGTATGAGGTGGTGTGTTCTTTTTATTATTTATTTATTGGTGTTTAAGGTCACATTTATCTGCACAACAGCTTATTTTGACCATAGCAGTTTTATGGATGGAGGAAACTAGAGTACCCCAGGAGAACCACTGAGCAATGGCAAGCAACTGTAAGCTCCCCAACATACTACACAAGCTGGGTTAGCCTTGTTCGAAGACAGGTGCACCAAGAACATGCAGTATGCCTTAATACACAGCATACCTTGCCCCCACATGGGTAGTGGGGGTGAAGTGTCTTGCCCAAGGACACAAAGCTGTTGCCGCAGGTGGATTCGAACCGAGGATCTCTCGGCTTGCAGTCTGCACCTCTACCTACTGAGCTAATGCACCCCTGATGGTGTATTCTGATTATGTGAATAGATTTAAGCAGTATAAGTAAGTGATTGGTTTTAATGCCATATTTGAGAATTATGGGCACTGAAGTAATAAGAGTGCACTGAAAAATCTTCCCTTTGGTATTTAATAGGTAGCTTGGTAATGGTAAAGTGACTTCACCTCAGTAAGCAACAGTGTGAAAGCCGGCAGCCATCTTTAATTTCGGGCCGCACCCAAAAACACTTGTTCTCATCCCAGGGTGATAACAAAGGTACCCAAGAAGTTTCATGAAGATCGGTTCATAAATACAGCCTCCAGCCTTAGCGTATTGACATGTGCACTTACAGTGTATAAGAAGCACTGAATAAATCAAAGGCGATCTAATTTGCATAATTTCTGCAAGAGAAAAAAACCTGTATTATACAGTATTTTTTGTGATGTATTCCATGTTACTAAACATTCATACAAAAATTTATTCAAATCAGAACTTTCATACAGAAGTTCTGTACAAAAAACTGATTGCACTAATTTTGGTACAAAATGGCTGCTAGTGGCCATCTTGAATTTCAAACTGCACCCAAAAACACTCGTTCTCATCCCACGGTGATAACAAAGGCACCCAAGACATTTCGTAAAGATTGGTTCATAAATACGGGCTCTAGCCTGAGCCGTATAGAAGTTGTGTACAAAAAACTGATTGTATCTAATTTTGGTACAAAATGGCCTCTGGCAGCCATCTTGAATTTTGGATCGCACCCCAAAACACTCATTCTCGTCCCTAAGTGATAACAAAGGTACCCAAGAAGCTTGGTGAAGATCGGTTCATAAATACAGCCCCTAGCCCGAGCCGTATTGACATGTGTACTTACTGTGTATAAGTAGTACTGAATAAATCAAAGTTTGTCTAATTTGCATAATTTCTGCACAAGAAAAAAAACTGTATTTTATGTGATGTATTCCATGTTACTAAACAAGCATACACAAAGTTATTCAAATCAGAACTTTCATACAGAAGTTCTGTACAAAAAACTGATTGCAGTAATTTCATTTTCAGTACAAAATAGCTGCTGGCGGCCATCTAGAATTTCGGACTCCCCCCAAAAACACTCATTCTAACCCCATGGTGATAACAAAGGTACCCAAGAAATTTTGTAAAGATCGATTCATAATTACGGCCTCTAGCCCAAGTTGTATACAGTTAAAACTAGAAGTTCTGTCCTGAAATGCGCACAAATAGCATGTCGATTTGCGCGTTAAACTACGCGTTATGGAGATGGTAAGGCTATCAGATTCTGCACATACGGCCTGTGCACAAGCAAATTTTCAGCCAATGGACCTCTGGGTATCCCGGGGGTCCATTGGCAGGAACATTGCTTGTGACTGCTATGGGTAACAAGGAGAACTTGCCATGCTTTGGGTGCCATTCGATATGGCAATTGCGCGCAATTCTTACGCGCAATTAAGCCTAGATAAGCACACAGTTTGTGACAGGACTTCTAGTTTTAACTGTAGAAGTTCTGTACAAAAAACTGATTGTACCTAATTTTGGTACAAAATGGCCACTGGTAGCCATATTGAATTTTGGACCGCACCCAAAAACACTCATTCTCATCCCAAGGTGATAGCAAAGGTACCCAAGAAGTTTCATGAAGATCAGTTTATAAATACAGCCTAGCCCGAGCCGTATTGGCATGTGCACTTACTGGGTATACATGTAAGTAGCACTGAATAAATTAAAGTTCATCTAATTTGCATAATTTCAGCTCGAGAAAAAAACCTGTATTATATGTGATGTACTCCATGTTACTAAACATTCATACAAAAATTTGTTCAAATCAGAACTTTCATACAGAAGTTCTGTACAAAAAACTGATTGCACTAATTTCTGTACAAAATGGCTGCTGGAGGCCATCTTGCATTTTGGACCGCACCCAAAAACACTCGTTCTCGTCCCACGGTGATAACAAAGGTACTCAAGAAGTTTCGTAAAGATCGGTTCATAAATACAACCTCTAGCCCGAGTCGTATTGAATTTTTGTTCCCAAACAGACGGAAGCCCGAGTCGTATTGAATTGTTGTTCCCAAACAGACGGACAACGGGCTATGACACAACCTTAAATATGACTTTGTCAAAGCTGAGCTAAAAATGGGGAGTATCCAGAGTATCACAAAACAAAAACCTATTTTGTAAAGGACTCCCCCTTTCAAGGACAATGGGACAGCATTGGCATTCACCACCATGCTGCCTTGAGGCTGCATTTTGAATTCCTGTGTTTGTTGTTCTTATGAAATATTATTTTATTATTATCAATTATGGTACAAATATGGTACCGATAGCACACTTTCAGGATCCGCTGATGTCTGATGGCGACTGTGTGTCAGTGTGTGAGATGCACACATACTATACACCACATCCTTCATTTTGCTATATAATTTGTGTAAATTTATTTGGAATTTATAGAATTTCAAACTTGGAAATTTCATAGTATTGTTTTTGCCTTAGTTATGGTGCTTTATAAGTAATGGGCAATTTAGTTTGAAAAAAGGGGTTCATGAATATTCAGTCACAGGATGATTCAGCCCTCATACTTTTTCTTAGAATATTCGGTCTCAGTCGTGGTCGAATGTCATCACCTCTTGAGGTCAAATCCTCACAGAATTTTTTTTTTTTAAATATTCTAATCATTTTTTCTATTGTTTTATGTTAAGGATTTATGATTACTAATTATGACAAAATTACAAGTGCGATATGAAACAAACCTTAATGGAGCTAGAACATAAAAAACCTTCCCAAAACAAGCTGTGAGAGGTTCTCAGCTTGAATCCCAATTGCGGTAACTGAAATAAGGCGTACTGCACATCGATGGTGCACTTGTCTTCAACCAATGCTAACCCTGTTTGCTTGGAGTTACAATGTTGAGAAGCTGACAGTTGCTTGTCATTGTTGCTTGGTAGTTCTCTCTGGGTGCTCTGGCTGGGTTCCTCCCCCAGTAAAACTGTTGGGTGGCCCTGGCTGTAAAAATTGTTGTTAAACCCAATAAATAAAGAAATCAAATTTGCTAAATCCAAGACCTTTGAATGATGGTTTTGATTGGGGTGTGTGTGTGTGGGGGTGGGGGGGGGGTGGGGGTGGGGGGGGGGTTATACAGTTGTGCCCACTTAATTGGATATATCTTAATTGTATACAGTTGAAACTAGAAGTCCTGTCCCGAATTGTGCGCTTATCTAGGCTTAATTGCGCATAGGAATTGTGCGCAATTGCCATATCGAATGGCATCCAAAGCATGGCAATTCTCCTGATTACTCATAGTAAACACAGGCAATGTTTCAGCCAATGGACCTCCGGGTTACCCGGAGGTCCATTGGCTGAAACATTGCTTGTGCACAGGCCATATGTACAGAATATGATAGCCTTACTATGGTCATAACGCGTAGATTAACGCACAAATCGACGTGCTATTTGTGCGCATTTCATGTTAGGGCTTCTAGTTTTAACTGTATCCCTGTTAATAGAATATAATTTTCCAACACAAAACCATTTACCTCCAGTACAAATTTGACCTGGTAATCGAATATACAGTTAAAACTATAAGTCCTGTCACGAATAGTGTGCTCATCTAGGCTTAATTGCGCGTTGGAATTGCGCGCAATTGCCATATTGAATGGCATCCAAAGCACGGCAGGTTCTCCTGGTTACACATAGTAAACACATGCAATGTTTCTGCCAATGGACCTCCGGGTCACCCGGAGGTCCATTGGCTGAAACATTGCTTGTGTGCAGGCCATATGTACAGAATTTGATAGATTTACTTGGGCCATGACACGCACATTAACGCGCATATCAACGTGCTATTTGTGCGCATTTCATGACAGTTCTTCTAGTTTTAACTGTAGGTTATAGAGTAATCTCCTGTTAATTGAATAAAAAATCTTGTAACCTGTTGAGAAATTGCCCTGACTCTTCCCAGTTTTCCTTTGGTTATAGACCAATTTGGCCTCAGTACATTCAATACAGGCATTTAATATATTATATCTTGTTTGAGCTCATGGAGCTCTGTCAAACAAAATATAATAGAATAAATGCTAAGTTTATCTCTGGAATACAGGAAAGTGACACAATCCCTGTTAATTGAATACTCCTGCTAATTGAATAATGTTATTGGCAAAGTGGCTCTTCAATTAACAGGGTTCCACTGTACAGCGAAAACAAATATCACAAACTAATAATGAAACTATGTACTTGTGAAATTTTCATGTGGTCATTCTACAAAATGTTTTAGCTGGTACTATACAGTTTTGAAGGTTAAAGGGCTCAGTACTTAGAGGTGAAGGCTGCAAGTCAAAGGGTCCTCTATCAAATACCACCTGTGGCAACCACTTTGTTTCCTTGGGCAATACACTTCATTCCCACTGCCCATGTAGTGCCATTGCGTACCAAGGCATACTGCATGTCAATTGTACACTTGTCTTCAACCAATGCTAACCCAGCGTGTGTGCTGTTTGTACGTTAGATGTTTGTAATTGCTCTGTGGTTCTCCCTGGCTTTTCCCACCTGTAAAACTGTCCGACATGAAGTGACCCTGGCTATCGAAGTGTCATTAAACCCCAATAAATAAATCAATAAGAATCATGTGTCCCTATTCTGGAGAACAGTTTGGGGCAAATTGCCAAAGGATGGTTTGGGTTAGATTAGTATCCAGTTTGGGTCAAATTGTTGGAGGACAGTTTGGATGCAATTCTCACGAATTCCAGTCACTTTGGCCCCAAGTCATTTTGGCCTCAGTCATTACAGCCTCAGGTCAATTCAGCCCCAATATACCAGGTCATTTTGGCCTCTTTAAATATTTTCAAATATTGTTTGAATTTTAACATTTTTCTCTTTAATTTTTTTTCAACATATATATCTCTCAATTAGATATTAAGGTATACATGATATATGTCTAGTAGATTTTCTTTCATGATGAATAAATAAAAGAAAAGTTTCAGCATGTCGAAGATGCACATGGACTATGTGGGATTTGAAATCACTTGTGACCTGAATAATTTTATTTGCTTATGAATCTATGAGAGCCGGAAGCGAGGGTAAGTAATGTGATTTGGTTTGAGTGTATGCCTTGGAAGTGGGGCACTGGGATCAGACCCCCGTGGACATCGAACTGGAAGGGGACTAGGAATTGCGCATAACTACAAGGATTCTGCTCTGTGTTTTAGAAAATGTGGACATATTTATGGTAGTATCAAAATCGCAGTTTGGTGGTTGTTTCAGAAAAAAAAAGAAAAAGAAACCCTGTGAACCTCAAACTGGAAGGTGACTAGGAATTGTGCATAACAATATGAGTAAATGACTGCATATTCCGGTACTTTGCAAACTTTCAAAGTAAACTAATTTCTCTTACTTATACAGATAGCATCTTAAATGTATGTAAAATTGAACACATGGATAATTTTTAATGTCATGTATAACTGTTCTGTACACTGTGTAAATACAAATAACTGAACATTACTTAATAAAGGTAATTACCCATTATTTCTAAACATGAACTATGCACTGATCTTTATAGATCTCAACACTTAAAATGGTGCCGAAATGACCAAGGGACCAAAGTGACTAGGACAGAGATGACTTTGAGCTCGAATTGACCAGAGGACGAAATGACTTGGAGCCGAAGTGATTGGATATCATTCTAACAGATGAGAGACGTTAATTAGGCCCTAATACAGAACACATTGAATGTGAATTTACTGCAGAGATAATTGCTCGACGATATATTATATTAATATTTTTTCAATAAATATCGAACAATCTATTAATATTTTTTTTAAGAATTATTTTCAGGAGTTAAAACGAATATCGTAGCGTATCTAAAATATCCTAACAGATTGTACTGCTTTTCTTGGATGATTCTTCCCTGGGCCTAGTTCTCCCCAGGCTGAAGATTCCCCCAGTTCCCGAAAAAAGATGACATGCCATTTTCAATGGCGGTAAATATCCAAAAGGGTTATTATTTTCCATTTTTTAGTTTTTGAAACTACGAAGCACTGTTCAGAAATACAGATGCACCAAAAAGTAACACATTATTACTTTGTTTTGGTTTCTAACAGGACTGAAAGCAAGCTATCAGTATCACTTTTTCGAATTACACCCATTTCGTCTGCTAACCAAATCATCCGCTGCAATTTTACCCAAGTCGTCCTCTACAATTATACCCAACACGTCCGAAACTCGTTCGCTGGGGGAAAGTATTCAAGTATTGCATTTTGAATCATTTTTTATTTATATAATAATTTTATTGTATAATTTATTGTATATTACCTATTGTAATATATCTTAATGTACCTCCATTGTAATATATCTTAATGTACCTCCTTGCATTAAATTTCATATATGTGTATGAAATTCTGAAAACAGAAATGTCAGAACAAAATAAACTACCCAGCCAGCTAATAAATTTTAATTACTGTTTATTCAATGGATTACCAATAAAAATTATATTATTACAGTAAAAGTTCTTAAAGTATATGTACGTTATATTAAGTTCCACAACACAATCTTATAATTTTGCAATTTTTCATTGAAGAGCTCCACTGGCACCTTACAGTGAATAATTGCAAAATTATTAGCATAAGTATTATAAGAATTAATTATATTAAGAAATGCAACAAAATTTGTTATATTAAGATCTGCAACATAATCTTATAATTTTGCAAGTATTCATCGAGGCGCACCGTCGCTTTACAATGAATAATAGCAAAATTATTAGCAAATGTATTATATAGAATTAATTATATTAAGAAACACATCAAAATTTATGGTTTATTAAATTCTGCAACATAATCTTATAATTTTGCAATTATTCTTGGAAGAGCATCACCGGCGCTTTACAATGAATAATCACAAAATTATTAGCAAATGTATTATAGGAATTAATAATATTAAGAAACGCATTAAAACGTGTTATATTAAGAAATGCATCAAAACTTGTTATATTAAGTTCCGTAACATAATCTTATAATTTTGCAATTATTCCAGGGGGGGGGGGGGGGGGGTCCTGGGGGGGACCAAAATTTGGCAAGACGTGATGTGGGGGTGAGTGAGTCTCTTGAGAGCACCAAAAATGTGCATTTCCAACTTGTGCAATTTTTTAAAAACATATCAATATATCAGCCAATATATGACATCATTTGTGTTTCAAACCTGAAACTGAGTGAAAGATGATGTTGTACATCACACTCTTAACATAAATACAACATCAGGAGGCTTTATATGTGAGAATATTGGGCTTAATCTGGGGAAATGTCACACGTTAGTAGGGGGTGGGTGTCTTGTTCGAAATGTAGAAAATGTGCAGACAATATTTTCCTTGACAAGCGGACGACTCGGCTTGCGGACGAAACGTCCGTATACCCTTTTTTCAAGCAAACTTTTCCTTACTTTTACAACACCTTAACAATAACATTCGGATAATTCAACAACGGAGTTTCTGTTCATCTTGATATTTCACGAGGTTCGTGTCAATGCTTATCTGTATACAATCGCACCAATATAACAACAATAGTCAGTTATATTATCGGTTATATGTACGTTTTTTCGATTGAGGTTATCACTGGCAGACAAGCTACAACGAAATCAGGACTGAGAGTTCGATCGGAAACGACGAGATCATCAGCTGAGCATATTGACAAACCTCCAGAAGGACAGAACTCGAGTAATAATAGTAACACTTTGGCCGGCCGCTGATTTGTCGCGGTTCTCGGTTGAGAAGGCCTGGTTACCCCTTTAGTGTAGATATGTAGGCAAATGTATCACGCAAAGCTTTGAGGCGAAACAAAAAACATTTGATTCCCAGAGGGGGACAGGCCAATTGCAATTGCATGGGCAATTCGACACCGGAAGTTACGTGGTTTTTCACTGAAATTTACTGTCCACTTCAAAAATCACATTGACGGCTATAGAGAATTCTGTTCTGGAACACATTTATCTGACTGGGTATGTGGAACCCTTTGCGGGCCTACGGCCCGCTTGGGGTTCCTATAATATTTCCTGCATGAGGGAGGCAGGCAGGCGCCTATAGGGGGTGTCCAAGCCAGTTTTTAGAAGGAGAGGGACAAACATGAAATGATGAAGTCCGTTGTAGGGAGAGGTTCAGAAACTCTCCCAAGTCCTAACTAGAAACCTTTAATCGTTACCCCGATCGTTACCCCGGCAGGAGGATGCTAATAAGAACTAGGCCTCCCCCGAGAAAAGTTAGCAAACTTCAGTGCTCTAGGAGATATCTTAACCCTTTACCCAACCTAACGGCTAAAACCGGCCAGCGCTATTCTCAAATATCGCCAATTAATATTTTCAGTATGTTTTTCATTTTTTGTCTCAAAAACATAGGTTATGACCCCTCGTTGGAACGAGCTCGTTGAGCTCGTTCCAACGAGGGGTCATAATCTATGTTTTTGAGACCAAAAATGAAAAAAATTAGTTACTCAAGAATTTTTTTTGCAAGTGTCGTCTGCTTTTCATGTTAGGTAAAGGGTTAAGCATTTATAGCGTGTGTAGCTCTATATCGGAGACTATTTTGTCGTTCTATGTTATGTGAAACTTAATTAGGCCAATGGTTGGGGGGGGGGGGGGGGCCAGAAGGGGGGCGCGGTGGCTCAGTAGGTAGAGGTGCAGGCTGCAAGCCGAGAGGTCCACGGTTCGAATCCCACCTGCGGCAACCGCGTTGTGTCCTTGGGCAAGACACTTCACCGCCATTGCCCATCTGGGGGCACGGTGACGTCGTGGACTAAAGCGTACTGCACGTCGATGGTGCACTTGCCTTCAACCAATGCTAACCCTGCTTGTGTGGAGTTAGTTGTTGGGGAGCTGACAGTTGCTCGCCGAGCACCGATGGTTCTCTCCGGGTACTCCGGCTTCCTCCACCCGTAAAACTGTCATGGTCATGATTAGCCTCAGCGCAGAAATATATGACCTTAAACCCCAATAAATAAATAATTGGGCGGCAGAGGAAATTTTAGCAGGGAGTCCCGCAGCCACCCCCTCAACCCACGGCCCGTCGTGGAGAGAGAAGGTTAAGCGTAGCAATATTAATCTATTTACTCATTAGGGGGCGTAGTGGTTCAGTAAGTGGAGTGTAGGCTGCAATCCGAGAGGTCCTCGGTTCGAAACCCTCCTGCGGCAACCGCGTTGTGTCCTAGATCAAAACACTTCACCCCCATTGACCACGTGGGGGCACGGTGGCGTTGTGTATTGAGGCGTACTGCACGTCGATGATACACTTGTCTTCAACCAATGCTAACCCTGCTTGTATGGTGTTAGTACGTTGGGGAGTCTCACAGTTGCTCACAGTTATTCAATGGTTGTCTCCGGGTACTCCGGCTTCCTGCACCCGTAAAACTGTCCGCCTCGAGGTGACCCTGGCTGTCGAATGTGTCGTTAAACCCCAATAAATAAATAAATAAATAAATAAATAAATAAATAAATAAATTATTTACTCATTTAAAAAGAAGGAAAATACTATTTTAGAAGCAAAGTTGGAGATCTATGTTATAATAACATTGCTTATTATTTTGTGTTATTTTTTTCAGTATTTATTCTGTTGATAGGAGCAATTCTTTAACATTGAATTTTTTGATCAACTGACAACTGATATTAAATCACTATGCTACAAACCAGGCTGATTATTCGAGGTGATATTAATAATGTATCCTGATGTGGTACTCAGAACTGCTCTCCAAATTGTACTCAATAATGGCGTTAAGCAGATCTCTAGTACGGGTTTGTACTACAATATGGGATTTGCGGCGGAGTTATTGTAAATACCATATTTACATGATTCAGATGCTGAAGGGGGAACTGGGGACGATAGGTAGTCTAGGACAAAACGATGACAGTAGTATTAATGTGGTTTTGAGGTACAGGTTGGGGAGGCGTAAGTGACGTCATAGTCACTAGACCCAGTTACGTCATGTTTGGTAGTCATGGTAGCCCGTGTCAGCGGCCATATTGTCACGTAATTACCATAGTGAAACGTGGTGTCATGGTCATGCGCAGCGCCTGTTGTTAGGGTTATACGTGTTTCCGTCTTCCATTTTGTATAGCAGAGACCGCCATTTTGGTTTCTATGGTAGCACGTGGTTGCTGTGTCACCCAAAACCTTCTAATATGAAAGAAGTGTGTTCGGAGGGTATGTTCAATTGTATAAGTTTAAATCTAATTACCAATAATAATAATAATAACAACCCGACAATCCCTCCAAGTCA
Organism: Pictodentalium vernedei; assembly: GCA_031216915.1. NCBI lineage: Eukaryota > Metazoa > Mollusca > Scaphopoda > Dentaliida > Dentaliidae > Pictodentalium > Pictodentalium vernedei. The sequence continues at coordinate 23,282,756 of CM062289.1, forward strand.
CCAAAAAACACCCCAAACCATCGAAATGGGCCCCATTATGGGCTTATAAGAGTAGCACGTAGTGATATAAGACGCGTTCCTTTGTATAAAAGTACCTTTCTGCTTCGGATTCGTGCAGAATCCTCGGATACTTCGTTGAATTACCACAAATAGACCCGACAAGTTTTATTTCGGAATCCTCTGCTTCTATCTATGTATCTATAAGCTTTTCAACCCTGTTCGTTTGTTCTGGAGTATACTCCAGTAGTATAGATATAAGAGCTTATCAGGTGGAACAGTTTGGCTTATTGTTACTATATTTAGCTTTTCTGACCTGTTCCGACTAGTTCTAACCCTATTCCAAGTACTCTTGTTCTTGTTTCGAACGGGATATGTTACGTTTATCCGGATTATCCAATCAGTTCACTTTACTGAGTTAACAAGCCACTCAGATTGCTTGAATTCCAATAATCTGTGCCTAACCATTCAGTTATCTCCCTTGCGTACAGCGAAGGCCCCTATTATTCTCAAAACCAAAAACCATCGGCAGGGATAGATATTACTCTACCGGCTCGAATCCTATCGAGCAAACCATCGGCAGGGATAGATATTACTCGACCGGCTGGAATCCTATCGAGCAAACCATCAGAAGGGATAGATATTACTCGACCGGCTAGAATCCTATCGAGCAAACCATCAGTAGGGATAGATATTACTCGACCGGCTAGAATCCTATCGAACAAACCATCGGCAGCGATAGATATTACTCCACCGGCTCGAATCCTATCGAGCAAACCATCGGCATGGATAGATATTACTCGACGGGCTCGAATCCTATCGAGCAAACCATCGGCATGGATAGATATTACTCGACCGGCTAGAATCCTATCGAGCAAACCATCAGTAGGGATAGATATTACTCGACCGGCTAGAATCCTATCGAGCAAATGAGCTATTGAGCATTTTCTCCATGAACTTGCGACTCGAATCTCATCGAGCAAATGAGCTACAGAGCAATTACTCGACCGAGTGACTTCACATACTGATCTTCGACTTACCTTGGTATTTAAGGATACCAATAGCATGGCTCCTATACAGCTCCTATATGGTTCATAGCTCCTAAACAGTTTGTAGACCATCCATCACTTACATAGCTCCAAGGCCACCACTTGTCCATGGTCACCATTGTCTGTCCAGTGATCAGCCTGTCTTGTATCTACCTTTAGTACGGTGTTCTACCAAACGTGCAGTCTTGTACCATAACGGCCGTGTATCATTACTGTTGGCTACTACTATTCTGTCCGTGTCTTAACCATTACTAACTTGTGGCGTACTACGGCTCTCGGTACATTAATGCCGCAAAGAGTCCCAGTTCACATCACTATCATTCCACTACTGCTTGTTCGAACATACCCATTCCAAGTTCCTCTAATAAGCTGTCGAGCAGTTAATGGAAAGTCATTGTTCGAACGACTCGAATCACATCGAACAAATGACAGTGACGGCGCCATGGGGGTCTTACCCCTCCACCTTTTTCGCCAAGCGTAGTAAAACAATACTATCATTTTAATTTTTGTTGTCTTGAACGTTGCGGTGTAGTGGTCGGTATGCTTAATCCCATATTCCCAAGTGCACTACATCAGAGAAGTTTTGAAATTATGTTTGCACCCCGCCCCTTCCCCCACTCACACGCTAGCTGCAAACAACAAACAAGAGTCGAGGGTCCAAATTGCAACAAGGCATGCCGCATTTAAACGGACTGAAACATAGTGCTTAAGAGTATTCGACAAATGCTAGAGCGTGCAAGGTATCCGTTTGGAATTCATCTTACAGCAGTTTTAAAAAAATAAATAAAATTTAATATTTTAGAAAAATTCTCAAAGATATAACTCAATGAAATCATGCAAATATGAATATCATTGGAACCGGCTTGTTCAGCCGGTTCCAATGATATCCATATTCGCATGATTTTGTTGCAAAACATTTAAAAAATTTCTCAACTTAGGGAGAAGACTCCCCACCCCTGAAACCCACCCCAGCTCGGCGCTGCACAAGCCCCAACTGTACCCCCTCACTTTTGTAACTCTGGCGCCGCCACTGGCAAATGAGCTATCGAGCAGGTGCTCCATGAGCAAATGTTCTTGCGACTCGAATTTCATCGAGCAAATGAGCTACAGAGCAATTTCTCGAGCGAGTGCCTCAACATACTGCTCTACGACCCATTTCGAAAAAAGGTTTCTAAAAGAGAATCTGAAAGTGGGATCCCTAGTACCAGGATTGATGATTTCATCGAAGGAGCTAAAGAGCCATGGGAGTAATTGCACCCTGAGCAAAAATAATGCTCTTACGACTCACATCTCGTCGAGCAATTGACCTGGAGAGCAATTGCTCGAACGAGTGACTCAATATAATGCTCTGTAATTGAGGATACCTATGACATGGCTCCTATAAAGCTTCTAGCTCCTAAACAGATTCTAGACCATCCATCACCTTCATAGCTCCAAGGCCACTACTCATCCATAATCACTATCATCTGTCCAATGATCAACCTGTCTTGCATTCACGTTCAGTATGGTGTTCTACCAACATTGCTGTACCATTAAGGCCTTGTACCATTACTATTGGCTCCCACTATTATGTCCTGTGTCTTAACCATTACTAACTTGTGGCATACTACGGCTTTCAGTACATTAATGCCGTTACGAGTCCCAGTTTATATCACTAGCATTTCACTACTGCTTGCTTGAACAACTTTTTCATACCTATTCCAAGTACCCTTAAAAAGCCATCGCGCAGTTACTGAAAACTCATTGCTCGAACGACTCGAATAACATCGAGCAAATATGCTATCGAGCAGACTAAATAATTTCACTTCACGGATTTTATGGCAAACGCCCACAGAATATGAAACCTTTAAATTGTGGTACCTGCACTTCAGAAAAATGCCAAAATTTGGACTTCCAGTACTTAACCAGTTAATAAAGAAATATGAGATATATTTGCATTCAGTTATATATAGAATATACCCATAGTAGCTTGGTGTACCAAATGTTCACCACTCGTGGTGAAGTGGTGTTAACCGCGAGCCTTCGGCGCGCTGCTAACACCTCTTTATCACAAGTGGTGAACATTTGGTACACCAAGCTACTTTGGGTGGGTATATTTTATTTATACCATAACCGTCAGATTAATAAGAGTTTAAATGGTATATAAATCAATATTCACACGTGTGAATCTGTTTTTGTTTACCGAGCACCAGTGGGCGGTACTCCCTCTGGCAATTTTATCGCCGAAACGAAATAGAAAACGAAACCACAAATTACTGGGCTTTTTCATTTTAATAACATAATGACATACAATTTCGAGTTATGGATGCTTTATTAACAAGAGACAACGCGTGTTTGTTAATTTGTGGTACCTTATGGGGTAAACTTATTTAAAAACGTAATAAATAATTTCGGGTTTCATTTCATTCTTCACGAGGCGACGAGTGATAAATTTAGACAAGTTTGCATTCAGGTCGACGTCACCAAAGGTCAACTTGGATGTAGTTCCACTGTGGGTGTGAATTTTTACTATTGAAATCCCATTTGCTGGCGTGTTCACCACGGTTGGTGTGTAAAGCTAAAATTTATGTCATATGCTTTTTATATATAGTAGAATTGGTAATCATGGTATACATTTATGTACCTTTGTCGAAAAATAAATACCATCCACATAACATTTGAGATATTTTCTGTAGAACAGAGCAAACTGGTTGTTTACAAAATAAATATAATAATTACACACTGTATTTTAATCACGTTTTGTTGAAAACATGTGCAAATGAATATACATCAGTGAAAAATACCCACGTGGCCAATCGGGATTAAGTGCCTTGACCAAGGACACAGCGAATTAACCGTTAGACAGGATTGAACCATGGACCCTTCTGTAGTACAATGCTCTAACCACAGATTATATAATATATAATATAATTATCGTTATTAATGAAAAGTAATAAACAGAGTAATCGCTTGACTGGACTGGTTACGTGAAATAATTCATTCGAGGCGAGGGGCTATATTGTAAAACACTCGTGCGCATTCGCGCACTCGTGTTTGTACAACGTACCTCACCTCTCATGAATTATTTCACGCAACCAGTCCAGTCAAGCGATTACTCTCTATATAATATGGCGTCTATCGGAGTGGAGGGGGTCTATATTATGTGCAGTCTAACTGGTATGCATCTATATAATTTGCCGTCTATTGGAGTGGGGGGGGGGGGGGGGGGGGTGTCTATACTTGAAGTGTCTCAATTAAACACTTCTATCTGGGAGAAGCATCTAACAAAAAAGTCGCCTATATCGGATCCAGTTATCTGAGACATTCTGTCTGGGAAGCGAACGGAATGAAGGAATAGTTTGGGTGCGCTGAAGGAGCACTTGGGACGGCATGGAGCAGGTTATTTCAACCCCCTTTGACTCTGTATTCGGGGGTCAAGGTTCTGAAAATCTGAATTTATTTCTGGATGCCAAGATGATGGGAAACCATAGGTGCTTTAACGGTTACAGGGAATCAGCCCACATCCATACGGACCTATTCAATGGGAGTTCCTACATTATGGGTATGGATGGGCGGAGGGGATGAGGTTAGCCAATAGGGGAGCTATTGTATGATTGTGAGTTATTTTTTCTTTCTGGTTAGCCAAATGTCCAATTCCTCCTGCATCGCATGGGTTGCAGAAAGAAATTCCAAACGGCTGCGGTGCGTATTGGTGGGAAGTTTTTGTCTCTATCTCTGGGTGGTCAAATGAGGTGGACTATTGATTTAAAACGCGCGAGAGTTTTAAATCAATAGTCCACCTCATTTGGACTATACCTACCCGTAGGTGGTGTATGTGCGTTTTCTGCTTGTGTGGTGGCTTACGTTTTGATGGACGTTTGGCTGTGTGGTTGTTTATTTGGGTTGTTAGTTTGTCTCTCTAAATTTCCTGTTTGGGACGAGATGAACGTTACGTTTCTTGATTAGTTCACTATCTTGAAGTCTGCTGACGAGGTTGTTGGCAACGGTTTCAAGCCTATCTTTGATTGTATCTATAATAGCCCATTCATGAAGTTGGAGGTTAGAAGGGTGCGCGCAGCGCCACTCTCGTGGCAAACTTTGGTCGCCCTGGAGTTTATAAAAGGATGTTTTTCAGATATTGTTGGTGAAGAGGGCCCCGTATTCCAACAGAGAGTGAACGCTTTGTAGAGTTTGGGAATGACGACTTTGTTGGCTTCCCATCGGGAGCGCCTAACCATTCTTAGAAAGTTAATTCCCTTTCTATAGCTTTCGTGGCTATTTCATTTTTAGTCTTGAAAGGGTGTGTGTATCTGAAACCGTTCTATACCCGGAAAGAGTTCAACTAAAACTCGTCAATATGGGAAGAGTCTAACTGACACTGATCTACGTGGGATGCAGCCTATCTGTCTGATGCAACCTGTCTGTCTGATGCAGCTTATCTGCTGATGCAGCCTGTCTGTCTGATGCAGCCCATCTGTCTGATGCAGCCTATCTGTCTGATACAGCCTATCTGTCTGATGCAGCCTATCTGGGAAGCTTACTTTGGATTGAGTCTGTATTTGGGATGACAGCGAGATGATATGAGAAATTTATCAATCTGTCATTTCATTTTGAGGATGGATTGTCGAGGTTAAAGAGACCTTGGTAATTTGTTAAGAGTTAATTGACTTATTGTTTTACCTGTCAGTATCAATATTATTTATCTGTACAATCACAACCCTCGAGGCAATGTTCATATACACTTCACAGTGTACAAAAAAATGCATTTCAAGTAATTTCACTGGGATTAATTTTAATCTTTACACATAAACATAATATGTAGGCAGGAGCGTAACTGTGGGTGGGTGGGTGGGTGGTGGTGTACGGCTGTATGTGTGGGGGTGGGGTGGGGGTACCAATCGCATCGAAACAGATGACGACACCCTTCGTGTTATGCCACTTATTGTCAGGGGCGGAGTGGGCCGAAAAAAAATTACCAGAAAATGCACCAGCGGTGTCTTGAACCTGGAGAAAATTTTGATTTTTCGAACTGAAAAGAGCTGGTTCATTTTATTCCTTGAGAAGATGATCCATATCTCGTTTCGAGGAGAATGATCCATGCCTGGATCCAACCTTCACGAGAACGCGTCCGGATATGAAAAATCGTTTGTTTCGCTGCTCATATTATTTCTCTATTTAATTGTATGTTTTGGGCAGTAAACGAATAAATAATGGAATTCAATTGAATCTTCGGAGTTTGTATCCCGTGCTGACCCATTCGGTAATGTACATGCGTGACAAATGTGTGGAAATTATCAAACTGCGTTGTCAAATTTCGAAAATTTTAGTTTTCATTCGCGAGTTGCGCGATTCTAGAATACACAGTTCCGTTTGGGGGAAATGTTTTGTTTGCCCTTGCCGACCGATTCAAAATCTGTCTTCTGCTCATATCAATAATCCAAGTTAGCCGTGTTTTGGAAAAAGAAAATGTTTTTTTAAAAACTACATGGTATTTTTTTCTATATAACGCTGGTTGGTAGGGCTGCTACCTTGGTAATAGATTAACAAATCGGACAGATGTTTTTCTTGATGGGTGTTCGATATAATATAAGGATTAGTGCATGTCTTGTCGTTGACTACGCCCATATAGTGCCCAGTGAGGTGGTGTAGTTCCCTCCGCTTCGCGGCGGGAACTACATCACCTCACTGGGCACTATATGGGCGTAGTCAACTCCAAGCCATGCACTAGTCCTTAAAAAGAATGTGTTCCACTGACAACACCTGCTGGCAATGAAAACATTCTGGTCGCATATTACCCTCTAACAAAAAGGAATGTGTTAGTCATAGTCTTGTATGGCCAATACGACATCGTGTCAAAACTACATGATCTTTCTTTTTTGCAAAGGTTACTAGACGGGTAGTGATCAAACCTATTTGATTGGAAGCGATGGAGCTTGTTATTTGTCGCTCCATCCCAATCCGCCTACCACACAGATTTGATGTAATTATTGATATGTGGTTTGAAATTACTGAAAGGGATGTTAAAATCAGTGAGAGGCTTGTTTAAATCCTGTTTTGCTGCACTGTCTGCTTTGGTGTTACCGGAGATACCTACATAGCCAGGTAACCAGCAAAACACGATATCATATTGGTCAGACATGAGAGTATTCAACTTCTTACGACGTTCCAAAATGAGAGGGTTCTTCAACTTGGGGTTGAGTAAAGCAAGTAAAGAGGAAAGAGAGTCGGAAAATATAATCCACTTCCTTTCCTGTACATTCTTGATGTGTTCAAGCGCGAGTTGTAAAGCTTTAACTTCAGCTGTGAATATAGAACTTTGATTCGGTATTCTAATTGAAGTGGTATGATGATCAGTGACAACAGCTGATGATACTTTGTCACCACCTTTTGATCCATCTGTATAGATCCTTGTATATGCACCATACTTTGACTTAATTTCGGCATATTTCTGTGTGTGTTAAAATAAATCTTTTGTCTGGAATTCTGATTGAGGTCATCCGTTCACCAGTGACAACGGCTGATGATACCCTGTCACCATTTTTTGATCCATCTGTATAGATACTTTTATAGGTACTGTACTTGGGCTTAATTTCAGCATATTGTTGTTTAAACTGTAAGGAATTTGTTTCGAACTTTTCGGTGAAAGCAATGTCCAAAATAACTGTAGGTTAAGATACCAAGGAGGAATATGTGGTTTACGGTTTTCTTTTATCAAGTCAGATCCAATTCTGGCAGACTCCAGACGCTGAATAAATTAATACATTGGTCCACAAATAAAGTACGTGGAGAGTGGATTGTAACTAAATCACCCGCGGAGTGGAGTCATCACCCAAGCTATAACTTTCAAATTCTGAACATATTCTGAACATATCGACAAATTCTGAACATATCGACAAAAAACACAAGCAATGTTTTAGCCAATGGACCTCCGGGTTTAACCCGGAGGTCCATTGGCTGAAACTTTGCGTGTGCTGGTTATGCTTTGCAACACATTTGCAATTATTGCCTGGGTGGAATCTCCACTCTGCGAGTGACTTAGTGATAATACACTCTTCACGTACTGTATGCATGTACTGTCACATAGTTGAAGAGGAAAATGTGATTGGTTCGTTATTTCAAAAAATGTCATCCCCGCCTTGCGTCTGTCAGAATCCGCTAAAAGAATTAAAACTAATATCTCCCTTGTAGAGAGAAAGCCGCAAAACAAATTACATTCAAAACGGTACAAAGTCCATTCCGTTAATGTCCAATGCATTGGTTTCTATAATCAACTAAAATCTCTTCTCTCTCCTTTAATCCATTACTGATGGTTTTATTGGGAACGAGAAATGTCCAAACCCTCCTATTGTAATGCAAGATGGATTTCTGTAGAGTTATATGAGTTAGCACCAGTCTGCTTAATGTCTGTGAGTGAAAAATGGTTTCGGAGAGAGATCTCTCTGGAGATTGTCTTAATATGATAGGATCTCTCTGTAGGGATTTGAACGACGCCTCCTAACGCAAAAAAACGCTCTTCAAGCAAAATAGTATTGCTTCCTATTGATTTCAGTTTCGTGTGTGCTTCGTCGCGCTTTCATTCTTCCGATAAAACTCTCGATTAGAAGATAAACACTAAAAGAGCGCCGCTTGCTTTATTTAAAGTGAACATTTTCCATACCGATTTCATACTCATTGTTCCGTTTTACATTTATATAAAAAAATATTTTAATTCACTCCGCGTTATGTTCGGAAGTGGGGGCGCGGTGGCTCAGTTCGTAGAGGTGCAGGCTGCAAGCCGAGAGGTCTTCGGTTCGAATCCCACCTGCGGCAACCGCGTTGTTTCCTTGGGCAAGACACTTCACCCCGATTGCCTACATGGGGGCACGATGACGCTGTGTACTGAGGCGTACTGCACGTCGATGGTGCGCATGTCTTCAACCAATCTAATCCTGCCTGTGCTGCGGTGCAGAGTTCAGAGTTACGATGTTGGAGAGCTGACAGCTGATGTCGTTGCTCGGTGGTTCTCTCTGGGTACTCCGGCTTCCTCCACCCGTAAAACTGTAACGGTCACGATTAGCCATTGTGCATAAGTATGTGACCTTAAACACCAATAAATAAATAAATAAATGTTCGGAAGTGTGCACTACGAAAATTGTAACAACAAAAATGACCGCTTCAAAGATGGCCGTGACGAAAGTATAGCCACGACGAAAATGTCAGTGACTACAATGGACACAAACAGAAAGGGTAAGATAAAATTGTAACAATTAAAAAAAAATACTAAGATATCCCCTAACAGCTGAATCGTCAAATCAATTCGGTAGTGGTACCCAGTCAAGTCATGGCTGCAATTTGACAGCCAATACTAGACTAGAATTCATTGCTGATCCATTATTTTGTGTATAAGTAAATATTTGAAAAAAGTATTGGTCATTTAATTAGGACTGAACCTAATGGAGAGATGCCAATCTCACAAAATTTAATTTTACCATATACATGTAGCTTTCCATTAACACTAATAATGTAAGTGTATCTCCTCTCTGTTTACTTGTCATAATATTGTTTTTTTTTTAAATTACAAAAATAACCGCCAGCATCTAAATCGTCAAATCAATTTAACGGTGGTTCCTATTCAGGTCTTGGCTAAGCCACTAACCAGCCTGACCATTTCGTGGCAAGTAAATATTTGAAAAAAAATGGCCGGTCATTTAATAAGATTGAAGCTAATGAAGAGGTTTCAATCTCACAAAATTTTATTTTACCTTGTTCGCTTAACTTCCATTAACAAAAATAAGTTTAGTGTATCGCAGCTCTAATTACATTTTTAATTTTTAATATCTTTTATCATGAGTAATTTCATTTCTGACAGCAGCCATGTCACCACATCATTGCTTTTAGCCATTTTGTCGCTGCCAGTTTCGTCATTGCCATTTTTATGACTGTCATTTTCATGACTGTTGCCTCCATCTTGGACCGTTTAAAGGATTCAAAGGTGATCCTGGTGAAAATTCATTGAAAAGAAGTTCGATCGATCGATCAGTCTTTCGACTTTGAAAGTGGAAGATTCGCGTTCACAGCTCAGAAACAAATCAGTTGCAGACAACATAATCTAGGATTATTGTCAAGGTGATAGCTAAAAGTTGCGATTTTCTTGTTTAAAGGTGTAAATATTTTCGATAATCTTTCTGACTGGGTTAGACATAAAACGTAAAGATAGATATATGACGGACCCCGAAAACCGATTTGTCACTTAAACAGACCAGCAATAATTCAAGCACTGTTAATTGAGCGTGGAATTTAATGTCGATTATAGAGCATTTGTTGAACGTCACATGGGCGGTCTGGATAAAACATTAAAGGTAGTATTTATTTATTGATGTTTAAGGTCACATATTTATGCACAATGGCTAATCATGACCGTGACAGTTTTACGGGTGGAGGAAGCCGGAGTACCCGGAGAGAACCACCGAGCAACGACGAGCAGCTGCCAGCTCCCCAACATCGTAACTCCGCACCGCAACACAGGCAGGGTTAGATTGGTTGAATACATGCGCACCATCGACGTGCAGTACGCCTTAGTACACGGCGTCATCGTGCCTCCACATGGGCAATGGGGGTGAAGTGTCTTGCCCAAGGACACAACGCGGTTGCCGCAGGTGGGATTCGAACCGAGGACCTCTCGGCTTGCAGCCTGCATCACTACCTACTGAGCCACCGCGCCCCCAAAGGTAGTAAAAGCCGGTGTCCTTCTGCAGTCATTATCTGTGTAATTATGGCCAGTTAATAGGTAATTGTGGTGAAAACAGTACATCGCGCATGTTCTGGATACACACCCATATTACGCATCTAGCTTGTCACCGAAATGTTAGGGCATGCCGAAATGCAAGTCTTTCAAAGAAACTTTAAAGCGAGTATTAAATTAAGATGAATCTAAGCGACCAAGTTCAAGAGAAGCAATTAAAATTAGAATTGATGGTCTGGCTATGGAAATAAAAATCGGGGGGTTTCTCGAAACATTCATTCCAGTCTGAAGGTGTGTAAGGCTGTGGGTCGTTGCGAGTAGATGGGGATGTCCCATGCTATAGGTTAGAGGAGGTGCCGCGTCGGTGCGAAAGTATAGGCACGTTGTGATGTAGGGGAACCACGGAGCTCATATTTAGAATAGGAGCAGTCACGGGCCAAGTCGATGGCCATATATGAGAATAGGATCAGAAACATGAAGTACGAACTGAGGGAGCTATTCGCATTTAGGTAAACGACATTACCTGTTCTAGAAGGCAAGTCATACGTAGGCAGAGTAGGCTTTGCCTGTATGAACATTATTCTGAGACAAATGGAGGGGAGCGTTTAACCCCATTGGTGTCGACTGCTTGGGTGAAAAGCGTCCAGTAAAGTGACAATAAGCTAGTGGCCGTGCAACGGTAGTGGTAGATTGACATTCCGTCACTTGTTGGAGGGAATGTGATATAGTGAAGTGGCAATACGTTAGTGGTCGTGCGACGGCCGTGAAAGGGTGAAGGGAAGGGGCGATCAAAGAACGAACACCAGCGAGAAGGCGGAAAAAACAGCGATTGCAGAATAAGCGGGCCCGCAAGTGACTCAAAAACTGTGTGGATAGGGGGTGATTGATGTTTTGTTTATCATATTCTTTGGGTTCCATGTAAGTCACAAATTACCATATTTATTTATATATATATTAAAATTGTTGTTTTCAGTGAACCCCTATTGATTCATGCTTTATGAAGAAAAGTCTCAGACCTCTTCAGGTCAAGAACCACCACATCAAAAGTGAAACGGGGCGGTTCGTCATGGTGAGACATACGTTCACGCACGGATTCAGACGACACTCCTTGAGTTTGGGCTGAATACGCGGCGTGAATCTATTTCTTCTTGCAGCGACAAAGCCCCCGGTTTCCAACAATTATATATATATAAAAAAAGTTCACATATTACAGGCGATAATAAAAATGTTTCCAAGATATAAATAAATTAATTAAATGTATTAGATAAAGTGATTAAAATAATGAAAACAGTAGCTGTCAAATTATTAAATACTCTTTCATGCAAATAATTAAATATGTTCCATCGGAGCCGGGGAGTTTTCATCCGTTCCCGAGAATTGGTGGTGAAAGTAGTGTATTGTATTGTCGAGTGCCGCTTTTGGCTTGAGACCTTCTGTCCAAGGAGTTTGTCCATATAATCCAACTGCTTTGTGCAATGAAAAGTACATGTTGTGCCTTTACATCTCACCCATAGCTTGGAAAAGCGTAACGGATATTGTTCACATAAATTTGTTTGTAGCAATCGGGGACGTTGTCATGGGGAGGGGGAGGAGGAGAATGTACCCATCCAATCATTCGTCAAATTTACACTATATTTAGAAATTCGAAGGCTTAAATTGGAAAAAGTTAGAAATTTCTAACAGGGCGCCAGTGGAACATTTCCAAACATATATAGAATTTGACTAAGATATGAAGTTTTTAGACTAACAGCTGGTGAAAGTCCGCCAAATACTGATTGAAAAGTAGTAAAAATCCCCCTAAATATTGATTTGTAGTTGTAATTTGTGACTACCGAGTGCCTGAGTTGGATAATTCACGTCAAGGGGGGTGTAAAAATGCACGGTGTTCTGGTCTCGCCCCACAACAACAACAATGGAACGTTCGCCACCGGTTTACGTCAGGTTCCGCTCCACAATTGTACAGACATTCCCCAAAATGGTCTGCTGCCATACATTCTTTTCGAATGAAAATATTATCAACCTTTGTTGTCTTACCCATGACATGATTATCTTACCCATTTTCTCAACTAAATTAGACAAAACTGTCTGACCTGGAAAATTGCATTTGCAAAAAAATGTTGAAATCGGTCATTTTCTGCCACATCGAAGCCCCAAACACAGAATATTTCTACTATCCCTATTTACCTACCATGGAGCATATTCAGCTGATCTGTTTCTAAAATTTGAAAAATTATATGTCTTCCTTCTCATTTTCAGCTACATGTCTCGGAACAACTCTGTGTAATACGACATCTAAAAACAAATAGCCAATTTTTCGATGCCACATTTTCCCATAATTCCCCATGGTAATTTACCGATATGAATCAAACTCCAACTCAGTGACAAAATCTTCCCAATCTGTTGTCCAGCGTAACTAATGCAATCACGTATATACCTTCTAAATCGCTACCGGCAAGCTATATATTCAACCACCACGACCACAGACCACTTGGCCACCGGTAAACCTGATGCCGGTGGCTGAGTGATTCACATCGCAGAGAATTTCGTCTCTGTGCGGATGCTGACGAAGAAAAATCTCCAGGCAAAGGTCTACACACAGGAGCGTCGTGAAGATGACCGATTAGAGGGTGGGGGTGTAATCCCAATTTGTCCCGACTGTCATTACTCATGTCCCAGTCTGAAGAAATATTCCAACTTCATCATCAAGGCATGCCTTCTTTGAAGTCCTTTGCTGGAGGCCTTTATTGAAGGCCTTCTTGGAAGGCATGCCTTTATGATGCAGTGGGAATATTTGTCAATAAGGATTATAAGTAAACAACCCAGGAGATTTGTTTGTGGATATATATATATATATCTTATCTCCTACAAGTATCTGGGAATTTCATTGGTTCAAAGACGTCACATGCAGACTGCATATAAAACCATATACTGCCTGTCAACATCAATATACGCTGACAGCTATGGGTAATCTCCCCTTTGTTCATTGATTATTCAAAATGGCGGCAGCCGATACACGCTTCAAGTTGAAAGATTGAGTGTTGGAAGCCCATATTTGGTCTGAAGTGCAGGTTAGGCAACTTAAAAGGCTTCATATTCTGTGGATGTGTGTCATGTTACCTTCGAAGTGAAACTGTTTGGTATTTATGAATTTGCCTTGTTACAATTTATGGGAGAGTGCCTGCACATGCAGACTGCATATAAAACCCATATACTGCCTGTCAACATCAATATACGCTGACAGCTATGGGTAATCTCCCCTTTGTTCATTGATTATTCAAAATGGCGGCAGCCGATAGACGCTTCAAGTTGAAAGATTGAGTGTTGGAAGCCCATATTTGGCCTGAAGTGCAGATTAGGCAACTTAAAAGGCTTCATATTCTGTGGATGTGTGTCATGTTTCCTTCGAAATGAAACTGTTTGGTATGTATCAATTTGCCTTGTTACAATTTATGGGAGAGTGCCTGTGGGCACTCTCCCATAAATTGTAACAAGGCAAAGACACTTGACTACATTGTGAGAATTCTCTCATTTAATTTTGATCGCTGTTGTTATTAGTTCTGCGCATCGATGCAGCAGTCGGTAAGATATATTCGTTATACAGATTGTTGGTGGCCTAATATGGTATATATGGCGTCAGTTAATTCCATATTGGACTCGAGTCCAATATGAAATTAACTGACACCAAATATACCATAATAGGCCACCAACAAACTGTGTAACTAATAATATGCGTGTGGTAGTCGTGATAACTGGACTTCCCAACTTATTAAATTCGAACATACCGGGCTGAAATTTGGTCATGCCGGGTCTCTAATACCTCCAAGTAGCCACATACCTCCATTTGCATGAGACTGACTGCGTGTGTGACATAAGTCCAAGAAACATATCTAGTCCCGTGAGAAAGTACATTATTACCAGCAAGATCAAATCGGTATATAAAACTCCAATCCGGATGAACATGTCCTGATTAGAAAATTATTGTGTGTGTCCCAGCCTCACCCCCAACACACACATGTCACAAGCACATTTTATTTAACACCAACGTCAAGACCTGGGTATCACGAAAATTGTGTTTCCGCGGATCCGTTTTTTAAAATTCCTCCCACCGGGTCGAACCATTACCTTAGGCCCAGAGCAGGGCGGAATGAAGGATATTTTACTCGCAACACAGCCACACAAACTTTCAACGAACTTCTACTACCTCTCACAAGAATGTAAAGGAAAGTACAAAACTTCGTGTTTCTCATGGAAGATATCATCACATTTTCCTCTTAATTCCTTATTAAGATTTATAAAAAAAATAATATTTGTGATAAAAGCAATCAGAAAATAGGTAAGGCAATATCTATTTCGTATTGACGCAAAGGGTGCATTACTCCGGTTAGTACAAATTACTAACAAGATGAATTACAAAAAGAGCAAAATATTTAACAGCAATTCATCGTTTTTAACACGAGTATCGGTTTAAATATCATTCATCATTATTTCATAATTTATCTCAACTTCAAAGTGATACACAACTATCCTCGACCTTGCCGAACTTTCTCCAACTCTAATAAATCTTTATATATACACCTGGAACTTAATTAAGAACCCCCTGTTTTTTCGTAGTGGTGTTAATAGAAACTGTCATTTCTTTCATGCTATTTTTCAGATGGCTAAAAGTGATTGCTTGCGGAGAGAAGGGTCTATTGAAAATGAAATACAACACAATTATGAAAATATGCAGTATTTTAATGGCGCTAATTACACATATCTGTCACTAATATTTTTGATGGAAAGTCTAGTGCTGGACCGGTCCATGATGAAACAATGCCGGTAGTTACTGACAAAAATGTAACTTGCGATCTTCTGAACACAATAGCAGTGTCTGATATCAGCAGCAAGTGTATCCACTGCGTGCCCGGATGGCAGCCTGAACCCTCCTCCTAATGCTTCCAGTGAGCCTCCTGATACGGTCTAAAGGCAACTGCTGCCATAACTCATGCAATGCTGCTTCCAAATCGGCCAAAATTCTGTATAGGTGGATCCCTTGCTTGCACAGGACGTCCAAGAAAGTTCCAGATGTGTTCTAAGGGATTCATATCGGGACTCATTGCAGGTCAAGGTTGTGTTGTAATAGCGTTGGTCTGAAGGAATGCTCACACTGCTTGAGAACGATGTGGCCTTGCATTGTCATCCATGGATACAGGGCGAGTAGCCAACGGGTGGTTGTCAAAATGAGGCCCGACAACCTGATTGACAATGTCCCGGATGTACTGTTGATCACTGAGATTCCCACGTACAGTCACCATATCAAGTTTGCAATCACGAGAAAGGCATCCCCAGATCATTACTGATCCTCCACCACAGGGAACAGTAGGTCTGATGTTCCAGGGCACGTAAGCAGTATTTCTATGCCTCCACACTCTCATGTGACCATCTATGACGTGAAGCCGGAACCTACTATCGTCTGGCCAATAGACTCTCTTCCACGTCCTGAGATTCCAATGTTGTCGTGCCATACACCACTCCAAACGTTGTCTTTGATGCTGATCGGACAGAGCTGGACGCTTGATGACCCTTCTGGACCTCATACCCAGTGTGCTTTGAGACGGTTTTGGACAGTTTTGTTGCACAAATTCCTGTTGGGGAGCCAAAGGCGCTTCAAAACCCCACTTGAAGCAAAGGGTTCACACCTAACGAGGCATGCTTGACTCCGATCTTCCCGAGGAGAGGTCTTTCGGGGTTGTCCAAGCCTCGGACGGTCCTTAACATCGTTGGTTTGTTGATGCTTTCGGACAAGTCTGCTGATGATAGAATGACTATAGCCAAGTTGCCTTCCAATAGCTTTGGATGACATGACTGTTGCATGCATGCCAAGAATTTGCCATCTTAGTGCTTCTGACAGTCTCCTCCTTGCCATGTCAACATTTATTGATAAAAGAAGTGACAAATTTTCTTGTTTTTTACCCAGATATTGGATGTGGATGATAGTGTTTTTTGTGACGTTCGTGGGAAGCATCCTTCACGTGGACAAGGGGATGTGTTTGGGGTACGCTATCAACCAGAAACATCATGATTCACTAGATGAAATGTACCTCAAGACATAGCAATGAAAACATAATAAGCAGTCACAGCAACTTCCCTGTCATGAAGCATTTCAGGGGGTGCTTAATTAAGTTCCAGATGTATATATTTGAACATCGTGCATTCTATACATTATTTTCACCCTATACGCAGGCTTTCAAGCGCCCAGTCTACTTCTGCAAGGAACCGGACAACGTTATGGTTAGAACCAGTCTAGCCATTCAATAGTCTATCGCCTATGTTTGGATTCACTCGTATGGAATACATCAGCTGGTCGGAAAAGCGAACCGTAGGTTCGCTTTTCCGACCAACTGATGTATTCCATACGATAAATATTCATTCTCTTTGTTTCTCAATAGAGACTTGATTTGATCGAATGTTTGATGACATCACCATCAGAAATGGAGACTCACAACAGCTGTAGTTTTATGATTACGCCGAGTAGTTCCACTAATTCTGTTAATATTTTGGGGATTTCAAGGCGATCCCGTGGGAACCCCAGAAAGTGAAGTAGTGCTTGTTTACTGGTACTGTTTTACTGGTAAAGTAGGACCCGGTAACCAATGCCTGGGTGGAAGGCTTCTAAAATAGGCAAAGTGGGTATAACGATCGGCTGGACTTAACTTTATATCCATGCTCCAGTCACGATTAGCCATTGTGTAGAAATATGTGATCTTAAACATCAATAAATAAATAAGAAATTTTCAAGGCGAATCAAATACAAATACTTTTTTTATTGGAATATCTATAACTGGAGCTCGAAAGCTTATAAGCATATCTTTGTGAGTAAATGGGCATCACATTAAATCAACGGTAGATGTCACGGAAACTCCACGAAAAGCGACCATTACCTGGCCGAATATCCTGGGCCGAGTGTTATCCTTCATATATTACCCTGGTGTATGGGGTCGTGGTGGCTCAGTGGTAGACTGTTTGACTTCTATGCTAGAGGTCCCGCGTTCGATTCCCGTCCGGGACGACCCGCTTTGTGTCCTTAGGCAAGGCACTTTATCCCGGTTGCCTGCATGGGGGCACGATGACGCCGTGTACTAAGGCGTACTGCACGTTGATGGTGCACATGTCTTCAACCGCTGTAACCCCGTTTGAGCGAACTTGAACAGAGTTAGAATGTTGAGGGGCTGACAGTTGCTCGTCGTTGCTCGGTGGTTCTCTCCGGGTACTCTGGCTTCCTCCACTCGTAAAACTGTCACGGTCACGATTAGCCATTGTGCTTAAGTATGTGACCTTAAACCCCAATAAATAAATAAATAAATAAATAAATAAATATCCTGGTGTATCAGAATGCTCAGAGAAAATAGCATGGTGCACAATAACACCTTATCGCGTGGTTAAGGTGCTATGTAAGTGGAGAAAACATTTTACCAAGTCTGAAATGCCATAAATAAATAATTAAATTCACAAATTATAATGTGGTGTATCGACCACGAAAAATATATGCGTTCAGCTCATAGAGCTGATAGCGGGAATCGCGGGTTCCTACCGTATTCGTACCAGAACTGATAATAAAATAATATTTTACATGAACAGTACGTGGCCAAATATGTTTCAGATATCCATGAACAAAGCTAGGAATCCATAATACTTCAAAAGGCAGCAATAGGGCTGCGTTGGGGCAAATTCCAAAACTGTCTGCTTTCTTTTGAGAAAATCGCCATGCCCTTTATTTGTGTACAGGTCTGGATCAGTAGAGGCAAAAAGCATCGACATTCACTGCCTTCTAAAACGACATTCCGAGACCGATCTCGTTCACACTACAGACAGTCATCATCAGAGAACTGCGCAGTATTACTTGCAAGGTATGGTGACAGCTGCTCGAATTGCTGAGAATTATGGAATCTGGGAGTACCCCGGAGTATCACGTGACAATCACGAATATGTTGGAATTGCTCTGGGCTTCAAGAAAATATGCAAGCAGTGTTGGAATTTCCCCAACCCAGCTTTGACGCTGCCTTTTGAAGCGTGACGGATTTGATTTGGGTGATTTGACACCGCGGATCACAGAAGTATTTAATCTATTCTGAAAATATAAATTTCTGATAAATTCATCCCCTGAGGTCCAATATGTTCTATGTGGCACATAGCACACACTGGAACTCAGGGGACGAATTACATAATATAGAGGTTTAAATTCGATTTTATGTACATCAGCAACATCTTAATCGATTAATTGGACTGGATCCTAACGAAAATCTTTGTGGTTTATTTTCTCATAGAAAACTTATTGTCATCCATTTTATCGGTTCAACCGAGCACTTTCTACAATCCGGATTTCGACTGGTCAGTTGTTAAATATGATAAGATAAGATAAGTTTATTCGGAAAAACACCAAGGACAGGCAGATTACGTCATATACATATAACAATGACAATACGTGTGAAGATATTACAATAATATATTTTATTATACGCTAAACGATAGATTATCGAAATAATTGCGGAAAGATAGAAATCGTATCCCCCACTGTGAAGATATAGACGTTTTCACTTTCACGGTATCAAGCAAAATGGCGGCTTTCAAGGCATCGCTCTAATGTGAATACGAGTCAAATTATCACTGGAAATGATCAATTTGTTCTAAAAACGTATAATGAAAACCAAATCTGGTGTTTTTGAGTGAATACCGCTCATTTCCAGCAATAATTCAACACGTATTCACATTGAATTGATGCATGCAACTCGCCAGCTGAATCAGATCGCAAGACGCTATCCGTTCCGAGTATCGATCAAATCACTTCAATGCGCATCAGCTGTTTACTTTCATACATCAATTCAAGGTTGAAACTAGTGGAATTATCGATAGGAATGATCAGATTCTTATACAAACCGTATAATAAAAAGAAAATCTAGGGTTTTTAAGTGGATACCGAAAATTATCTCATTCGTGACCGAGACAAATGGTTATTTTCGCTCGTGCAAGTGCTCGCGAACAATAAAAAATTGTCTCGGTCACGAATGAGATAATTTTCGGTATCCACTCAAAAATACTAGATATCCTCTATATATGGCAATGATAGTTGTTAACTGTTGTCGTAGTACAGTATGTGGAGAGTGTATTATCACTAAATCACCCGCAGAGTGGAGATTCCACCCAAGCAATAATTGCAAATTTGTTGCAAAGCATAACCAGCACAAGCAGAGTTTCAACCAATGGACCTCCGGGTTAAACCCGGAGGTCCATTGGCTGAAACATTGCTTGTGTCTTTTGTCGATATGTTCAAAATTTGAAAGTTATAGCTTTGGTGATAACTCCACTCTGCGGGTGATTTAGTTACAATCCACTCTCCATGTATTGCATGTCATAATTATTCAATTAATTAGCCGTTACCGGTAACCATTACTGGTGATGGAGCTTCAGCTTCAGCTCGCGTCGTTTAAAGAAAAGCAGGATCATATTACAGATGATGTTACACAGCTTGTCTTCATTATTTTCCATGAAGCACATGAATTTTTCCTTGCCGTTCATCATAGAGAAATTTTGATTTTCACGCTTTAATCTGTAAAAAAAACGTTATTCCGGATAAACCCATATTCCGCACATTCCATCACGAAATGTAGTTCACTTTCAACCATCGCGATTCACATGATCTGCAAAATCTTTGGTCTTCGGGAATCGGAGGCTGCATTTCGTCCCCTGAGTTCCAATGTGTTCTATGTGCCAGTAGGCACATTGAACACATTGGAACTCAGGGGACGATTTGTCTGCCCTTTTCGGTAATAGGAAAGGGCCAGTGAGAGTCTGGTTTGTACGATTTGTTTTGTTGTGCGACCTGTCCTTTCTGTCAGCCGTTTCATGGTTTGGGTTTTATCTTAAAAGCCGTGTCACAGCTTGTTCAAATCACTTAGGTTGTGATCTTGGAACCCACAAGTTCGTCTACTACCTAAGGACATTATAGTCCCTGGTAATGTGGGGTTGACAGTGTAATGGTTAGCTTATAAGCCGCGACAGTTAGTATTTGGAACTTTTGGCTTTTTTCTGCTGGAACCGAATGATATCTAAATTATAGTTCCAGCCCATGTCATTTTCTTATATTTAGTAATTTACTCTGAGATAAAGTATGGGTAGACGTTTCGGCAAGCAGGATATAACTTATAAAGGTCTAAAAACTAATTCAATAGAGTGTAATCGCTTGACTGGACTGGTTACGTGAAATAATTCATGCGGGACGTTGTACAAACACGAGTGCGCGAATGCGCACGGGTGTTTTACAATATAGTCCCTCGCCTCGAATGAATTATTTCACGTAACCAGTCCAGTCAAGCGATTACTCTGTTTATTACTTTTCATTATTAATTATAATTATATTATTTAACCCTTCACCTAACGTAACGGCCAAAACCGGCCAGCGGTATTCTCAAAAACTGCCAATTAATTTTCTTTATTTTTTCATTTTTTGTCTCTAAAACATAGGTTATGACCCCTCATTGGAACGAGCTCGTCGAGCTCGTTCCAATGAGGGGTCATAACCTATGTTTTTGAGACAAAAAATGAAAATAATAGCTATTCAAGAATTTTTTTGCAAGTGTCGTCTGCTTTTCATATTAGGTAAAGGGTTAAAAACAGAAAACAATGAAATCCCCATGATATCCACGGCAAAACGTCTTCGTTTGCGCGCACGGATACATGACACAATTGTTGATTTGCATAATTCACTTGGGAAGTTATCGTTTTTAATCAAACCCGGAATTCCCAGTAAATAGCACTTTGGAAAGTAATAAATAACTTATAAAAGTCTAAAAACTATTTCATATCAATTATCTAGTGATGCTGTTAATATGTCTTACCGTTCGTCCCCCTGTCGGTCTCTTTGATCTTTTTTTTCAACTAGTGAAGTATTCAATGTGATAACAGCCTAGTGCCTTCAGAATATTGTATGTCGATGTGTCAAATCACCCTAGATTATATTCTTCTCGTGCCCCTTCACTCCTTACATGTGATGAAAAATATCGGAGGTTCATTCCTACTTCTCTGTTGTATTCTGTGTCCATGAAGACATAGTTCAAGAACATGTGGATTTGGGTGGGTTAACCGGCGATAAGAAGCAGTGGAAGTGGAAATACTTAGATTCATTCAGTCAGCCCTGTGTAGCCCGGTTACATTGTACTTCCATGTAACCATAGTTGAAGAACATATACGGTAGGTTAACCGGTGATAAGAAGCAATGGAAGGGAAAGACCGTTGGGTAGTCTATTCAGCACTGTGCAGTCCGGTTACAGAATAATTTTGATTTCCTAAGAATTATTATTTTTTTCAGCTTTAAAGCAAAAGTTTTAAGTGAAGTGGGTTTTAAGTCAGATAATACATTCGACCCTGAATATTCGGCCAGATAATGGTCGCGGGCTTCGCCCGAGACCATCATCTGGCCGAAAACCCAGGGTCGAGTATTCATCCTTCACATGTTACCCTGGTGTATAGTACACGAAAGATACATGCGTTCAACCCATATAGTTGATAGCAGGCATCAGCGGTTCCTGTAAGTCTGCTACCATATTCTACCAGAACTGATAATACAATAATATTTTACGAGAACGGCATATGGCCAAATATATTTCTGATATCCCTAAACAAAGTTATGAATTCATAATACTTCAAACGGCAGTGATAGGGCTGCGTTGGGGGGAATTTCAAAACTTTCTTTTGGGAAAATCGTGATGCCCATTATTTGTGTGGCGGTCAGGATCTGCAGAGGCAAATAGCACCGGTGTTCACTGACTTCTAAAACGACATTACGGGACCTTAGAAATCTGAGGTTTATATAGCCATGAGTATAAATATCAATAATATTATTTTATTATCAGTTACCGGTACGGTACGAATAAAGTAGCAGACTTTTTAGGAACCGATGATGCCTGCTATGAGTTCTGTGGGTCGCAGGCATATATTTGTCGTGTTCTAAACATCACAACCTTCATTTTGATGTACCATTTCTGTATATGTTTTCGAAATTCATGGAGTTTTCGACTTGGAGATTGCATGGTAAATTGTTTTTTCTTACTTACATAACACCTTAACATACATAATCTTACATAATTATTGGAGTTTCCAATGAGTCCTTTTCACAATGCTCTGTATATGTCATTTAAATTGTTGACTCCCGCTTAGTGATGTATCTCACATTTGACTACAGAACGACGACCAGTATTCACCCAAATGGTATCGCGGAACTAAATATTGAAATTAGAGTTAACCGGCTTAAAATGTTGCACGGAAATGATGCAATCTCTAAAAATAAACAGCCTTGGGAAAATATATTGTTTCAATAAACGTTTGAAACATTCTATTGACATCTTGCATTATTGTTGAATATTCCTGATAAAAAAGAGGGTGATTTGATGACTTTTGGACCTAAAAAATACAATTTACTTTTTGTGTGTTTTTGTAGGGAATTCCTTGAAAAATATGTGCCCGTGACCGGTACTTCCCTTTGTGTCAGTTCTTCTCTCTTATTTGTTACATGACCCCCTGTTTTCGGATCAGAAAAAGTTGTCTGAAGGGCTATACTTGACAGAGATATTTGAATGCCAAAATTAAAGTGATGCTATCATATTTTTTTCCGCCTGAACGTTATAATGGTCGCCTATGGGAAACTATTTAGTTCCGTGATACCAGAAGACCGCTGGTAAGTGAGGATTTTTCAAAATATCTTTCTGGCCTTTCTGATAGCCGGAAAGTATGCGATGAGGGATTGAAATTAAATGCAAAATTGGTTTTCATCTAATTGTCTGAATTGTCTTCAATCGAGAAAACATGACTTTTCTCTTTTGTTGATCACACACATCGATTAAAAATTCGCGTTAATAGATTCCGTCTGAAGGAAACATTCACGTCTATTTCTATCAGTAATTCTCTAAATTATTTTCACCCTTTAAATCCTAGCATTTAAAACCACAAAGCTTTAGACAGATATTATTTATTTGTTTAAATTATTGAACGTTTGGCAAATAGGATGTGCTAAAGATTTTTCCGAAAACAACTTTTCGGCGTAGTGATCTATTTTTTCCCTTTTAACTCTTCAGCTGCTGCTATTTATTTATTTATTTATTCATTGGTGTTTAAGGTCACATATTTATGCACAATGGCTAATCATGACCGTGACAGTTTTACGGGTGGAGGAAGCCGGCTTACTCGGAGAAAACCACCGAGCAACGACGAGCAGCTACCAGCTCCCCAACATCGTAATTCCGCACTGCAGCACAGACAGGGTTAGATTGGTTGAAGACATGCGCACCATCGACGTGCAGTACGCCTTAGTACACGGCGTCATCGTGCCTCCACGCGGGCAATGGAGATGAAGTGTCTTGCCCAAGGACACAGCGGGGTTGCCGCAGGTGGGATTCGAACGAGGACCTCTCGGCTTGGAGCCTGAACCTCTACCTATTCAGCCATCGTGCCCCACGCGGGCAATGGAGATGAAGTGTCTTGCCCAAGGACACAACGCGGTTGCCGCAGGTGGGATTCGAACCGAGGACCTCTCGGCTTGCAGCCTGCACCTCTACCTACAAAGCAACCGTGCCCCCACGCGGGCAATGGAGATGAAGTGTCTTGCCCAAGGACACAACGGAGTTGCCGCAGGCGGGATTCGAACGAGGACCTCTCGGCTTGGAGCCTGAACCTCTGCCTACTGCGCCACCGTGCCCCCACGCGGGCAATGGAGATGAAGTGTCTTGCCCAAGGACACAACGGGGTTGCCGCAGGTGGGAATCGAACCGAGGACCTCTCGGCTTGCAGCCTGCACCTCTACCTACTGAGCCACCGTGCTCCCTTAGCTGCTGCTGACGGATATTACTGCTCGACAGCAAATAGAATGCCAATAGAAGAATTACAACTTCAGCATTGTTCATTAAATCCACCCCTTCTAAATCAAGGTTGAAACCAATGTTTTCTTAAATTAAATTTCCAAACGATTTTCATCAAATCTAGTCATGGCTGCTTTCCAGCAGCCATGACTAGATTTTATAAAAATATTCAAAAAAACTACTCAACGGATTATAGTTAAAAAGTACTACTGTACGCTGCAGAAGGTGTGACTTGACCAAATATTTTACCGCGATGGAGGTGTTGAATAGAAAAACTTGTAAATCGATTGCGAAGTCATTGAAAAAAGAGGGGAAAATAAAACAAATTAATAGTAAATAGAACTGGAAGTAAAAAATTATAAAATTAAATGAAATTAAAAAATAAAATTATTTAAAAAAAGACGAAAGAGAAAAACATGTTAGTGATAAAGAACGGAGCTTTTATGAGATCTTAAGTCTATGGCGGTTCGGGTTTGCTGGATTCGATGATAGGAGTTTGTTTCGAAATCGGAAGAGATTCTAGCGAACATGAAACTTGACATTTCCAGGGTTCTAGTGTCGTACCGATACAGAAACTGGCTAAGACAATGAAATGTAGCGGCGGATCGGGATTGAAAAGGTTAGAAATAAATTGAAAAAAATACAAAGTTATTATATATAATAACAATAAAGAAATAAAAATAAAAAATAGTTTAAAAAAAACATTAAAAAATGACTTGAAAAAAACACAACGAGAATTGAAATCAAACGATTTATCATGGAATGCACCGAAGACTGAGAGATCGAATCACGCACTCTATCCTCAAAGCATACGAGGGTTGAAAGTGGTAAAATCGAATTGTGGAAAGACAAATCTGTTGAGAAGTTGCACGCGGAAATTGTGCAATCTCCGAAACTAAGCAGCCCTGAGAGAAAAATATCATGTGACCCCTCTTTGGAACGAGCTCGACGAGCTCGTTCCAACGAGGGGTCACATGATATGGTTTTGTTGAAATTTTTCGAAAAATAATATTTTTTCAGCAGCTGTATTTGCATATTACGTGGCGGATGCGGGCGATTCGTTGGGTAAAGGGTTAAAAGATATCACCCAGCGCTGCAGTGCAACCACCTATCGAAACCACGCACAGTTGGAATTTACACCGGTGCCCCCCCCCCCCCCCCCCTCCAGCTGAAACCCTCTAGCCACATCCCTGTGCAAAACAGAATGAAAGCGATAACTTGAAATTTCTGTCGGAAGGTCACGGAGCTCTCCTCTAATGCACTGGACTGGGCACAAGGTGCGCGAGTGATCAGTCGCCTCTCACGGAAAGACCTATCGGGATACGAGTGTAATGACTGTCACATCGGCGGGCAATATAGGTGTAACAGTACTAAATATTTCCCACAGGTGACCATTATAACGTTCGTGCGAAAAAAAATACGATCGTATCATTTTAATTTCGGCATTCAAATATTTTTGTCAACAATAGCCCTCCAGACAACTTTCCCAGTCCGCAGAACTGGGGGTCATGCAATGAATAAGAGAAAGTAGAAAGATGAATAGAACACGCAAAATATACGCAGCCTCTTCACTGAGTGACAACAGACATCAATGGTGCCTGGGCCTGGAAGTCTTCTATCGTATTCGTACCAGAACTGGTTTTAAATAATATTTTAGGAAAACTACTCATGGCCATATGTGCTTCAAAATGTGCTGCAGATATCAAAGAACAAAGCTACGGGTTTGGGGAAATGCTAACACAGTCTTGATTTTTTTTTTTTTTATTAAAGATGGATTCCATGGCCGACGGACATGCGTATATCACGCGATACCGCGAATTGTAATCGAAAAGTAATAGCGTAATTCTAGGAAATTCAAACAGGTTTCTCGATATCTTGTAAGTCATACGACAACTGTAAAACCTCCATATTATATTATTTATTTATTTATTGATGTTTAAGGTCACATATTTATGCACAATGGCTAATCATGACCGTGGCAGTTTTACGGGTGGAGGAAGCCGGAGTTCCAGGAGAAAACCACCGAGCAACGACGAGCAGCTACCAGCTCCCCAACATCGTAACTCCGCACAGCAGCACAGGTAGGGTTAGATTGGTTGAAGACATGCGTACCATCGACGAGCAGTACGCCTTAGTACACGGCGTCATCGTGCTCCCACGCGGGCAATGGAGATGAAGTGTCTTGCCCAAGGAAACAACGCGGCTGCCGCAGGTGGGATTCGAACCGAGGACATCTCGGCTTGCAGCCTGCACCTCTACCTACTGAGCCACCGCGCTCCCCCGCGAATTGTAATCGAAATGTAATAGCGTAATTCTAGGAAATTCAAACAGGTGTCTCGATATCTTGTAAGTAATACGGCAACTGAAAAATCTCCATATTATAACATTCTGTAATGTTGTCCGCTGAGTTCCAATGTGTTCTATCTGCCAGTAGGCACATACAGTGGCGTAGATAAAGGGGTGGCCGGGGCGAACCCCCCCCCCCCCCCCCCACCAGAAGTTTTGTCAGAAATTTTTTGGGACCATTTTTAGGCGAATTTATGCCTAATAACTTTAAAATGCTGGCTTTGGGGATAAAAACATGCCATTTTGGGTAAATTTTGGGTACAAAAGACCAATTGTCAGTACATTTGCAGTAAACAACAGATCCTTTCTGTTTGTTTCGGTTTTTGTTGTTGTTGTTGCAATGTCGGAAAATTTTCGGTCTGTCGGAAAAGTTTGGGCTTGCCCCTCCGCCAGCGAAAAGCTATCTACGCCACTGGGCACATAGAACACATTGGAACTCACGGACGATGTGAAAGTGACTTGTCTCATTATTTCAGTTCAGACAGTATCGTATATCAGTGCTTTTCCGGCCCTGTTGAACTGGACCAAAATGTAAACATTTAGAAAACAAAACAAAGCATATAGTTTTGGAATATACTCCCACGCAGCTCTGTCACCGTGTTTCAAAGTATTTTAATTTCCTAGCTTTGTTCTTGAAAATTTGAAGCATGTTTGGCTGCCAGTTGTTCTCGTGAAATATTATTTGATCAGTTCCGGTAGGAATTTAGGAAATCGGTAGCATATTTCCAGGAAACATTGATACCTGCTGTTAACTAGATGAGTTGACTGCATATATTTTTTGTGTGGTCTCCACATCACAACCTCCATTTTTATATATAATTTAAGTATATTTAATTTATTTCCAGACTTGAAAATTTCAAAGTAAACCTATTTTCCTTATCTATATAGCATCTTAAGGAATGGATATTTTCCAGGCGGTCAGTAGACGAATACCAATCACCATGTGCGTTAGGGCTGCACGGTATTTCGATAAAACGATATATACCGGTATTCAAACCAATATCGATTGAATACCGGTGTAATTACAAAAATATCGGTTTATCGTCATTATTTATTTACCCACAATTTAATTTTCAAGATGTCTTGAGTTTTTTAACTGTAGCTCAGAATGAATAATATTATGGCTTTACTCGAGGAATCGTCCGCATGTGCCCACGTAATATACAAATTCAGCAGTTGAAAAAATAATTTTCAAAAATTTCAACAAAACTATATCATGTGACTCCTCATTGGAACGAGCTCAACGAGCTCGTTCCAATGAGGGGTCACATGATATTGTTTTGTAGAACTTTTTGGAAAAATTTGATTTAAAATAATAAATATTGATTTCGTCTGCGTTGTGTAAAGGTTTTTCGAATCGCATCATCAAGGCATGCTGATTCGTCCCGACTGTGATGCCTCAAGTCTCGATTATGGTACTTATGTTCAGATATCTGAACAGTTTTCGATATATCGCTATACCGCGGTATTTTTTTAATACCAATACCGGTATTCTATTTTGAATATCGTGCAGGCCTAATGTGCGTACTTACTTGCATATTAATTGCATCCACAAAACCATGAATTCTCCAACACCCTCCCCTCCCTGAATTATATCTTCCAGAAAATAGACTTTCTATAATGTTATCTCCCTTTAAACTATTAGCCGTGCTAGGAAAGTCCAATTAAGAAGCAAATAATTGCTGAGAAAACGCCTTTGACACCAGTAGCAAATGAAGCCAAGTTTCCTTTTGTTACTTTTAATAAACGAAAATAATAGACAGGTCTCGGAGCTATCTCCTGTTTTCGCGTTTATTATAAGTAATAAAAGAATACTTGGCATTTTATGACCAGCCAATTATAAGCCAGTAGTTCACAGATAAGAATATCTTTAAATATCACACCTACCAACACTAAGTTTCTATCTTGTCTCTCTGTTTAAAGAATGTACGTTTACAGTAATTTGCAAGTTTGTTTTCTTCCAAGGAGAAAAATGATCAAATCTCACTACTTGGACTTTTATATTAATGAAAAAAAGATAATTCTGTTCTTGATAGTCGAAAACACGTTGTGTCGAACATATGGTCCGAGGCTCGGGGCGCGAGATGGAGACGGCGCAGAAGAGTAACCGTGGACATGACGGACAATCATATTTTGTTCAGTCCAAATTCGGAAAATGTCCCTGAATGTGTCGTCCCGGTATATTTTCAGAATTTTCACTGCAAAGGGCGACAATTTCTCCGCGAATTCCTGCGCGAAATGAAAAAAAATCGATAGCAAAGTCTTCATGGGACCCTCTCAGAGTTCGTCTGTGAATGGTAGGAGCTTTTATTCTAGTCCAGTGATCAAGCTGTGTTGCTAGACGTGGATCGGGCTCGGACCGACGGAACCAGGAGTTACATCCCTGACTAATATTAACATGTAAATCGACTTTAAATAAAGTTATCTCCCTTGAAATTATTGGACGAGTCAGGTCAGGAAGGTCCAATCAAGAAGCAGGTAATTGTTGAGAAAACACTCATAACATCAGTACGAAATAAAAACAAGTCTCCTTTTGTAACATTTAATAAACGAAAACAACAGACAGCTCTCGGAGCTCTCGGAGCTGTCTGTTGTTTTAGGTTATTAAAAGTTACAAAAGGAAACTTCGACTTTTATGGCAAGTTAATTAGAAGCAAATACTTCATAGATAATGCGCCATAAAGAATATCTATATATCAGTATGACAGTAACCAACACTTAGTGAGGCACACTTTCGCTCTTTGCTTAGCGAATGTGTTTTTTACAGTAATTTGCAGGTTTTCATTATTCCCTGGAAAAAAATTAACAAGCCTCTACTACGGGGGCGCGGTGGCTCAGTTGGTAGAGGTGCAGGCTGCAAGCCGAGAGGTCCTCGGTTCGAATCCCACCTGCGGCAACCACGTTGTGTCCTTGGGCAAGACACTTCACCCCCATTGTCCACGTGGGGGCACAGTGACGCTGTGTACTAAGGCGTACTGCACGTCGATGGTGCACCTGTCTTCAACCAATGCTAACCCTGCTTGTGTGGAATTGGTATGTTGGGGAGCTGATAGTTGCTCGCCGTTGCTCGGTGGTTCTCTCCGGGTACTCCGGCTTCCTCCACCCGTAAAACTGTCACGGTCATGGTTAGCCATTGTGCAGAAATATGTGACCTTAAACACCAATAAATAAATAAATAAATAATAGCGAATGTGTTTTTACAGTAATTTGCAAGTTTTTATTATTCCCTGGAAAAAAATTAACAAGCCTCATCTTTTACACTTTTATATTAATGAAAAGGACAGTCTCTATATTATATGTTACGATGCTCGCACAGATGATACAATGAACAGAAAAAAGTTACAGAACATCAAAATATGGTGAAAAACGCCGTACTTTCATTTTTAAATGGGCTTCAACACAGAATACAAGACAAACGTTCAATCTGATTGGGAAAAAAGTTGTAAAAGCCAGCTTCTGTATCTTTATACTATTAAACTTTTTTAAATGATGCGCACATCGATGTTACAAATTCGCTGACATTTCGAAATGTCAAATTATTCATATGATGGGATAGGTACCACATTTTACCTTGATACCTCTTAACACTTTACCTAATGTAACGGCCAAAACCGTCCATCGCTGTTCACAAAAATTGCCATTCAATTTTCATTATTGTTTCATTTTTTGCGTCAAAAACACAGCTTATGCCCCTCATTGGAACGAGCTCAGCGAGCTCGTTCCAATGAGGTGCCATAAGCTATGTTTTTAACGCAAAAGTCCCACCTGCGGCAGCAGCGTTGTGTCCTTGGGCAAGACACTTCACCCCGCTTGCCTACATGGGGGCACGATGACGCTGTGTACTGAGGCGTACTGCACGTCGATGGTGCGCATGTCTTCAACCAATCTAACCCTGCCTGTGTTGCGGTGCAGAGTTCAGAGTTACGATGTTGGAGAGCTGACAGCTGCTCGTCGTTGCTCGGTGGTTCTCTCCAGGTAATCCGGCTTCCTCCACCCGTAAAACTGTCACGGTCACGATTAGCCATTGTGCATAAGTATGTGACCTTAAACACCAATAACTAAATAACTAACGCAAAAGTGAAAAAAAATTAGTTATTCACAACAATCGCCAATTAATTTTCATTATTTTTTTCATTTTTTATCACAAAAACATAGGTTATGACCACTCTTTGGAACGAGCTCGTCGAGCTCGTTCCAAAGAGGGGTCATAACCTAAGTTTTAACGCAAAAATGAAAAAACATTAGTTATTCAATAATTTTGTTTGCAAGTGTCATCTGCTTTTCATGTTAGGTAAAGGGTTATATGATGTCCACATCGATGTTACAAATTCGCTGACATTTCGAAATGTCAATTATATAGCTAAAATTCTCATACCCTTGGTGCTATATTTATTGACAGTTTGGGGAAACTAAGGGGGCTAACTTTCCTTTAAAACTCTTTCAATGATGAAAATTGTCATCCATGCCATGTTGGAAAATTCAAAAAAAGGTCTCACTTGTTTCCTTACAGAGAACTCCTTCTTCACAAGCCTGCCCGCTATCCGACCATGGAGGTTTCCCAACCGTTCTGATCCTCATTAGAACGAGACCATTTTTTATTTATTATTATTTATTTTTTTTTTTTTTTTGCAAATCGTTGGTATATTGATTTCACAGCAATCATTATTATGATAATATAATTTGACAAGAGAGCATCTTAAAGCGAACAGGATCGAGTGAGAACTATGCTTCAAATATTCACCACAGTGCGGATCACAATGGCACAAATTGATAAGTCATTATAAAGCATACAGCGTGAATTACCGGACAATATCACAGTGCTCGACTCGATTAAAATGCACTTCATTCCCTGAAAGAATATTAAAGAATTTCTCGGAACATTAGATCGGGAGTTGGTCATATCCATTCCGAACCCATTCAAGCGAGAAAGGAGCGATTTAAGCAGAGAATGGTGGTTGACGTATCACTATTCTTTTTCTAATTCACTTTCAACTTTTAGCTGTTAAATTAAGCGAAAAATCAGCGACGAGTAACCCTTCTATTTCCGGTTTATTTTCACAGACGCCTCCTTGAAAAGCACTTCCCGTTTGTAATATGAAAGAGAGCTACCGTCAGAAGCGTGTTTTGAATTGAAAGACAGACTAATCACATACCTCCATTTCAAGACAATGTTTGGCGTTAACAGAACACTGCATTTGAAGAATTGGTCCAGGTTGCGTCAAAACCAATTATCAATGCGGAAACACCAGCTTAACGGGATGAGGTATTAATGTAAGAATAATAGGATTAAATTGTGTTGAAATTATTGAGATCTTATAATTTAATGCAATAAGGATGGCGTTTAATTTTTAATGCATATAGTTGCAAATTACTCACTGAAATTTCCTAGTGGAATAAATATGCATTTTATCACCGTTAAATGTTATAGGTGTCACATGAAAGAGAAAAAAGTAAAGTATTTTTAATTCGCTTCATAATCTATAAATAAGAAAACGCCGTAACAATTAGAAACCGGGAGTAAATAGCCCATAACTAACTCATCGACGTTCATTTTACACGAATGGTTTACAAAAGGTTCACCTCACCTTATCAGAATATCTTCACATTTTAACTGTCCACAAGCCGTAAATCATTCCAAAACAAAGATACACACTCAGTATCTTATTTTCATTTTTACATAGCTGAGGGTTTTTGCATTACAGTAGAATACAACGTACCCAGACGGGCTACAGTTGGGGGACCCCCGGAGAGGGACTCCGGAAGTGATATCGTATCACGAGACCCAGTGGGGTCATGTGGGGGTATCATGGTAGAGCCCTTTGCTGTGGTGTCAGTACCATGGTGTTGCGTGATGTCATTGTGCATGCACAAAAGATGGTGTTATGGTGACACGTGTTTCCGTTGGCCATTTTGTTTGATGAAGGCCACCATCTTGGATTCTATGCTAGCACTTAGTAGCTATGAGCTTGAAGGCACCCAACAAGACGGGGTGCGTTCTGAGGGTGTGTTCGATTTAACTTGGGTATCGTTTTGGATTCGTCAAGACTCGTCATTTTCCCTGTAATTACCCAAATAGACCCTACAATCCCAAGACTCCTATTTTGTTCATCCTTAAATTGATGACGTTTGGTTATTATGAGTCTTGAGAGGCTTCCAGTGGGATGTGGGGGTGTTCGGAGGGTGCGTCCGATTCTACAGAAGTGAAGAGAAGTCTAAACAAATCTCGTTTTTCTCATAATTACCCAAATAGATCCGACAATTATCCAAAAGCACCAAAAGTGATCCCCCCCCCCCCCCCAGAATACGCTTTGTAATAGTAGGACACAGTGCTTTTGGACCATAAGATGCGTTCCATTCGATAAAAACTCATCGAATTATTTCCAACAACACAACCTTTGTTTTATTTGGCTCGCAGTCTTCCAGATTCATTGATGTTCTCTTCCACATATACCTGGATCTGTTTAATTTTGGGGCGGAACTATATTTTTAGAAGTTTCTATACTCTATCTTTAGTAACTCCCTGAACCAAACCCCAGAACTGGTAATATAGCCCTTCCATTTGCCCCATAATCCTACAGAGGAACTATATTTTTAGATATTGTTGAGCTCACTGATTTTAGTAACTTCGCTGATCTATATTTAGTAAATTGCATGATTGATTCCCTACCTATTTCAC
This sequence comes from Pictodentalium vernedei, assembly GCA_031216915.1. NCBI lineage: Eukaryota > Metazoa > Mollusca > Scaphopoda > Dentaliida > Dentaliidae > Pictodentalium > Pictodentalium vernedei. Next base: position 23,316,407 of record CM062289.1, read on the forward strand.
TAAAATATTTAACAAGAATCCTCAGCTCGAGTATCAAGAAATGTCTAAACTAACCAATTAGATCTGAGAATAGTTGACCAATCAGATTTAGGTATTTTCTCTGTGTTTCTTTCCCGTTACTTTCTTTGTTAATCTACTAATTTTCTGACTTTAAAACATGATCCTATGGAAAACAAACACAAACCACAATCGAGAATCGAAAAGTCGACCACTAACTACAAAATCCTTCCTTAACTCTAAGGTGGAACTATATTTTTATTAGTTCCTACACTTACATATCTATATTTAGTAAGACTCTTTTCTGACCCTCTAATTAGCTATAAAGGCCTTCCATTTCCCCCACAATACTACGGAGGAACTATCTTTTAACGAGCTCCTACGCCCTCTGATCGCATTTTTTGTAACTTTCCAAATTGACCCCCCCCCCCCCCCCCCCAATCTACATAATTTTCTAAGATAAAACACTTTAACAAGGATCCTTAGGTTGAGGATCAAGATGTTTCTGTACTATCCACTCAGATCTCAGAACACGTGACCCCTAAATGACTTTATAATGGAAACATATATTGTGTTTCTTTCTCGGTACTGTCTATGTTAATTTCGTAGTTAATTTCCAACTTGAACTCGCCATCATATCTCCGAGGCGAGACAATTATAATCCCTGATGGGTACGGGTGTGGGGTGGGAAAATCTCACCCGAGGGCAAGATATTTGGGACAGACACGAGGCTTGCCGATTGTCTGGACCAAATATCTTGTCCCGAGGGTGAGATTTTCCCATCCCACACCCGTACCCATCAGGGATTATTTTTCTCCCCACCATACAGCAGTTACGTTAGCCAGAGGTAATCGGCGGTCACGTGCTGATATAATCAACTCATTTGGTATTCGTTCTTTTGAAAAACTAAGGACACCATCGGAAAGAGCATGAAAAGTTATGTATATACCAAAGGTATATACCACGAAATCAATTAGGAACGGTGGCATCTTGGGGTTTAAAGAGTTTTAGAGCATCAAACTTTGATCACGCGGCATTCTGATGACGTCAGTATGAATTAGTTGGTAGCAAGAAACTGATACGATATGCATAACATCATAATAACGTTATAAATGTATAACGTCACGTGGGTGGGGTGGGCTACATCTGTCTCTCCCTGCTATCTCACCTTGGACAGACGTATGTTACATATGCAGTGGGGGAAATCTATTTACTCGTTTGTGTGTAAGTAACCACAAGCTTATGATAGAAAAGGAGAGGGGCATATGCAACCACCCATCCCCTAAGTGAACGCATATGCGCGATGTACGGCTCGGATGCAGTAGAAACAGAGTGCACTTTGTTATGGAGTGCAGTGAATATACATCTCTCAGATAACGTGCATTTTACAAACTTGAACGTGAACATCACTATTTTTGGTATCATCTGTAATCTGATCCAGCAATTCTTAAAACAACGAGAACAAGTTCTGTCAGTCTGACGCCAAGAGATGACATTAACTGGTAGAGTGCAAAGTTATTTTTGGTCATCAACATTTGTTCAAATGTCTTTGCCTTGTTACAATTTATGGGAGAGTGCCAAGAGGCACTCTCCCATAAATTGTGACAAGGCAAACCCATATAGACTAGGTAATTTCAGTTCTAAGAAAATATGAAGCACACCCACAGAATATGACACATTTAGGCTGGGGTACCTGCTGTTCATATTAAAGCCCTGATAGTGCCTTCATCCACTTTTACTCTTGATATTTACGTCTGTCATTTGGAATTAGTATTGTTTTATGTTTCTATTTATGTTGATTTTGTATTGTACAAAGCAATCTGCCTTTGTTCTTGTGTATTTGCTTAATAAATCTTATCTTATCTTATCTTATCTTACCTTTTCTTATCTTATGGGAAGCAAACACAAACTTCGATCGAGGAGCGAGACGTGCCACAAAACTTGACAAAGATTCTAGGCGTTTTCAATAACGTCCGACACGTTTAAATAAATCAAGAAGTGGCGTAAGACCGTCATAAGTCATTATCAAAGAGAACAAGAAGAAGAAGTAGAAAAGAAGAGGAAGAGAATAAGTGCACGAAAAGAAGAACCAGTTAAGAACAAGAAGAAGAACCAGAGAAAAGGAGGAAGAGAAGAATAACCTGACTAGAACAAGAAGAACCAGAGAAGAAGTGAAAAAAGAGGAAGATAAAACGAACCTGTTTAGAACAAGAAAAAATTAAAAAAAGGAAGAGAAGGAAACACAACCGAGAACAAGAAGAAGAAGGAGAGAAGGAAAGGAAGAGAAGAAGAACCCAGTAAGAACTAGATGGTTTTGAAATAGCAAAGCGATTTACAAGAATACATTCAAAGAAACACGGCCAACGTCAAAGTGCCATACAATGAGACGAAGGTGTTTGTCACTCTTTAAGTATTAATCCGCTCAAACAAGCATAACCTGTCGCTCGTTTTCATTGAAATGTGTCAAAAATGGGCTAAACTTGGAAATGACGCAAAAACGTCAAAATTCCAGCAAATCTACTACATACTAAAATTTCATAAAAATCCGACACATTTTAATTTTTGATCATATGAACCTCTATGACGTAACCTCAGCGTTCGGGTATAACGGTTGAGAACCTCTATGACGTAACCTCAGCGTTCGGGTATAACGGTTGAGAACCTCTATGACGTAACCTCAGCGTTCGGGTATAACGGTTGAGAACCTCTATGACGTAACCTCAGCATTCGGGTATAACGGTTGAGAACCTCTATGACGTAACCTCAGCGTTCGGGTATAACAGTTGAGAACCTCTATGACGTAACCTCAGCGTTCGGGTATAACGGTTGAGAACCTCTATGACGTAACCTCAGCGTTCGGGTATAACAGTTGAGAACCTCTATGACGTAACCTCAGCGTTCCTGTATAACGGTTGAGAACCTCTATGACGTAACCTCAGCGTTCGGGTATAACGGTTGAGAACCTCTATGACGTAACCTCGGCGTTCGGGTATAACGGTTGAGAACCTCTATGATGTAACCTCAGCATTCGGGTAGAACAGTTGAGAAGCTCTATGACGTAACCTCAGCGTTCGCGTATAACGGTTGAGAACCTCTATGACGTAACCTCAGCGTTCGGGTATAACGGTTGAGAACCTCTATGATGTAACCTCAGCATTCGGGTATAACGGTTGAGAACCTCTACGACGTAACCTCAGCCTTCGGGTATAACGGTTGAGAACCTCTATGACGTAACCTCAGCATTCGGGTATAACGGTTGAGAACCTCTACGACGTAACCTCAGCGTTCGGGTATAACGGTTGAGAACCTCTATGACGTAACCTCAGCGTTCGGGTATAACGGTTGAGAACCTCTATGACGTAACCTCAGTGTTCGGGTATAACGGTTGATAACCTCTATGACGTACCTCAGCGTTCGGGTATAACGGTTGAGAACCTCTACGACGTAACCTCAGCGTTCGGGTATAACGGTTGAGAACCTCTATGACGTAACCTCGGCGTTTGTGTATATCGATTGAGAACCTCTATGACGTAACCTCAGCGTTCGGGTATAACGGTTGAGAACCTCTATGACGTAACCTCAGCGTTCGGGTATAACGGTTGAGAACCTCTACGACGTAACCTCAGCGTTCGGGTATAACGGTTGATAACCTCTATGACGTAACCTCGGCGTTCGGGTATAACGGTTGAGAACCTCTACGACGTAACATCAGCATTCGGGTATAACGGTTGAGAACCTCTATGACGTAACCTCAGCGTTCGGGTATAACGGTTGAGAACCTCTATGATGTAACCTCAGTGTTCGGGTATAACGGTTGAGAACCTCTACGACGTAACCTCAGCGTTCGGGTATAACGGTTGAGAACCTCTACGACGTAACCTCAGCGTTTGTGTATATCGATTGAGAACCTCTATGACGTAACCTCAGCGTTCGGGTATAACGGTTGAGAACCTCTATGACGTAACCTCAGCGTTCGGGTATAACGGTTGAGAACCTCTACGACGTAACCTCAGCGTTCGGGTATAACGGTTGATAACCTCTATGACGTAACCTCGGCGTTCGGGTATAACGGTTGAGAACCTCTACGACGTAACATCAGCATTCGGGTATAACGGTTGAGAACCTCTATGACGTAACCTCAGCGTTCGGGTATAACGGTTGAGAACCTCTATGATGTAACCTCAGTGTTCGGGTATAACGGTTGAGAACCTCTACGACGTAACCTCAGCGTTCGGGTATAACGGTTGAGAACCTCTACGACGTAACCTCAGCGTTCGGGTATAACGGTTGAGAACCTTTATGACGTAACCTCGGCGTTTGTGTATATCGGTTGAGAACCTCTATGACGTAACCTCGGCGTTCGGGTATAACGGTTGAGAACCTCTATTACATAACCTCAGCGTTCGGGTAGAACGGTTGAGAACCTCTATGACGTAACCTCAGCGTTCGGGTATAACGGTTGAGAACCTCTATGACGTAACCTCAGCATTCGGGTATATCGGTTGAGAACCTCTATGACGTAACCTCAGCGTTTAGGTATAACGGTTGAGAACCTCTATGACGTAACCTCGGCGTTCGGGTATAACGGTTGAGAACCTCTATGACGTAACCTCAGCGTTTGGTAGAACGGTTGAGAACCTCTATGACGTAACCTCAGCGTTCGGGTATAACGGTTGAGAACCTCTATGACGTAACCTCGGCGTTCGGGTATAACGGTTGAGAAGCTCTATGACGTAACCTCAGCGTTCGGGTATAACGGTTGAGAACCTCTATGACGTAACCTCAGCATTCGGGTATAACGGTTGAGAACCTCTATGACGTAACCTCAGCGTTCGTGTATAACTATTGAGAACCTCTATGACGTAACCTCAGCGTTCGGGTATAACGGTTGAGAACCTCTACGACGTAACCTCAGCGTTCGGGTATAACGGTTGATAACCTCTATGACGTAACCTCGGCGTTCGGGTATAACGGTTGAGAACCTCTACGACGTAACATCAGCATTCGGGTATAACGGTTGAGAACCTCTATGACGTAACCTCAGCGTTCGGGTATAACGGTTGAGAACCTCTATGATGTAACCTCAGTGTTCGGGTATAACGGTTGAGAACCTCTACGACGTAACCTCAGCGTTCGGGTATAACGGTTGAGAACCTCTACGACGTAACCTCAGCGTTCGGGTATAACGGTTGAGAACCTTTATGACGTAACCTCGGCGTTTGTGTATATCGGTTGAGAACCTCTATGACGTAACCTCGGCGTTCGGGTATAACGGTTGAGAACCTCTATTACATAACCTCAGCGTTCGGGTAGAACGGTTGAGAACCTCTATGACGTAACCTCAGCGTTCGGGTATAACGGTTGAGAACCTCTATGACGTAACCTCAGCATTCGGGTATATCGGTTGAGAACCTCTATGACGTAACCTCAGCGTTTAGGTATAACGGTTGAGAACCTCTATGACGTAACCTCGGCGTTCGGGTATAACGGTTGAGAACCTCTATGACGTAACCTCAGCGTTTGGTAGAACGGTTGAGAACCTCTATGACGTAACCTCAGCGTTCGGGTATAACGGTTGAGAACCTCTATGACGTAACCTCGGCGTTCGGGTATAACGGTTGAGAAGCTCTATGACGTAACCTCAGCGTTCGGGTATAACGGTTGAGAACCTCTATGACGTAACCTCAGCGTTCGTGTATAACTATTGAGAACCTCTATGACGTAACCTCAGCGTTCGGGTATAACGGTTGAGAATTTTCTGGGCGGCACAACATTTTTAGATATGTTTTTTGCGGAGATTATATTCCGGAAAATTAGAAAGGCTGAGGCTCAAAATGAGGTTGAAAATAAAAGGTATAGAAATAACGTCCCCTGAGTTCCAATGTGTTCTATGTGCCAGTAGGCGCATATAACACATTGGAACTCAGGGTACGATAAAACGTAAAGCTGGCATCGCTGGCATCGGGTGTATCAGATTGAAATGCAAAAATAGGGTTGGCAACTTAATATGAACACAAATAGGTGTGGTACAAGAACGTAGAGCTTTTTTTATTAAGAAAAGAGAAAATAGACTAAATTTCAAAGTGATGTAAAAACTTTAAAATGGCGTAAAATCGAAAATCAAAAAACTATTTCTTAAAAACCTATGTTTTTGAGACAAAAAATGAAAAAATAATAAAAATTAATTGGTTATTTTTGTGAATAGCGCTGGTCGTTTTTGGCCGTTACGATTGGATAAAGGGTTAACGTAGTAAGCCGTTCAATAAAGCATATTCTTTCAAGCGTTTTAATGCAACACGTTAGAAATAGGCTAAACTTTGAAGTAACATAAAAACGTTAAAATAGCGTCAAATGGAAAAACAAAAACAGCCGTCTCTCAATTTTTTTGCGCTCAAAGCCATACTAAGATTTCAGAAAAATCCCAGGTACTTAAATTTTTGACCGTAGGACGCCCCCTCCCCTATGATGTCACCCCAGCTTGAAGGTTGGGAATTTTTTAGAACTGCAATACATTTTCGATATGCTTTTTGCGGGAATTGCAGTCCGAAAAGTTCGAAAGGTTGGGTTAAAAAACGAGGTTGAAAATAAAAAGATATTTATAAAAATGGTAATTGGCATCGCTGGCATCGGGTGCGTAATTCTGCAATGAAAAATAACAGTGTGCGATTTCAAATACGCAGGAAACAGTGTTTGAAGTTTGGTAGCTGTATCGTTTATAAATATGGAGTTACGTGAATCAGAAGACTGCATTTGTAATGAAATATGTTAAAAATAGGCTGAACTTTGAAGTGAAGTAAAAACGTAAAAAAACAACAACAACAACAAAAATAGGCTGAACTTTGAAGTGAAGTAAAAACGTAAAAAAACAACAACAACAACAACAAATATAGGCTGAACTTTGAAGTGAAGTAAAAACGTAAAACAACAAACAACAACAACAGCAACAACAACAACAAAACAAAGAAACCCCAGCTATCTCCTAATTTTTTTATCAACAAAATAGTAAAATTTCAGAAAAATCTGACGCATTCTAATATTTAACCACATGATAGTCTATGACGTCACCCCAGCGTTCGATCGAGCATTTCCAAGGACGGCAATACATTGTTAAATATTATTTTTCGCGGACATTACAGTCCCAAAATTCGAAAGGAGAGGGTTGAAAATGCAGTTAAATAAAAGATATAGAAAAAACCCGCAAAATTGGCATCGTAGGCATCTGGTGCGTAAATTTGAAATAAAAAATGACATTGAACAATTTCAAATAAGTAGAAAACAGTGTGCGCAGTTTGATAGCTGTATCTTTTTATAAATATGGTGTTACGTGAATCGAAGACAGCATTTTTAATGAAAGATGGCAAAATAAAAAAAAAATTAATACGTTTGATGGCTATGGCCCGTTACTGCACCGATCAATCAAAGTGGTACTCGAAACGACGCCTGTTACGACCCGTAATGTAATAAATGCCCATAATGTAATACCTACCCATAATGTAATACAAAAACGACCCATAATGTAATACGAACCCATATTGTAATAAAAAACGACCCATAATGTAATAAATGTAATAACGTGTAATAAATGTTAGGTACCCATAATGTAATAAAAATTTTAAAAAATTAGATACAAATTACACTTTTCCAGGCCCGTAATGTAATAAAATTCTAAGCTTGATTTTTGTTTTTTCTCTTTACTCCAGCAGTGCGTTCGGCTGCTTATGACACATCCTGCGCCCTCGTCAATGCTGCCAATGGCCCCTATGCCGTACACAGCCAACATGTGTGGGTGTGTTGGGATTACGATAGAGAGTATTCCGGGACCTGGGGCGGCTATACTCTGCTATGAGTGACAGGCATTATCCCTCTTCCATTTGTACCACCCACGCAAACGACTTCCTCGATAGCCTCTACTGCCCTGCCACAATCATATAGGTCTACCTTACAAGACATTCAATAATTTTGATTCCAGGATGGTCATTTATAACTGCAATCATCATATTCGACCGGCTGTTCACTTGCATAAAAGCAATGCGGGTAGCAGGTTCCTAAGCTGTTAATAAGTGCAAGCAATTCTGGCCAAAGTTGCTGAGGCAGAGGGTGTAGTGGGGTGCAGTGGGGTTTGGGTCCACAATAACCTGATAGTGGGGGGGGGGGGGGGTTGGGGGGCGTATAGTGTGGGATACAAGGAAAAGATAGAACAGAAGCAAGACGTTGAGTCAACCGGCGCAGAGGAATATCGGGAGGCGATATGGTGAGTGTACTGGTATTGGAATGGGGGATATCCTATAGCTCGATGGGATTTGGATTAGGCTACTTTGCTCCAAATTAAGCGTACAATCTATCCTCTGTCTCTCCAATTTTCACTACCTAAACAAATTAGTAATTTCCCTGTACTGTACTACTATAAGTTCATGTCGCACCCTCCGCACCTTGAAACCAATGAGCCCGAGCCCAGGACCACACTTAATAACGACCACATCATATTCCCGGTCCTGTGATCACATGTGTCAAGTAATATTATCAAATGCTTTCCAGTCAAGTAGTTTGCACTTCGCACATGCAAGAAAGACCTTACATTTTCAATAAAAATTGTATCAGTTTCAATAGTGACAGCCCTGAGTGAAATGGTTTCAACTCCTCTCAGTGTTATTTTTCTAAAACCTCAACACACCACAGATTGAACACCCTCAATTGATATGAACCGAAGCAAGTTAAACGCCTTGTAGACTGCTATCATCCACGCAGGCCACCTTTGCGAGAAGATTGGTTAAGAGTATGTCATGTTCACCTGTGGCTGTGACCAGTAACTGAGTCGAGTTAATGTGCACACCACTTGGTTGTACAAAGCAGCCTCTTTGTATTGAGCTCAGGGGATTGCATTCTCAAATAAATTTCACCAGTGGTGTGGCATCACTCATAGTATGCACAGGACGAATACAGATCTATAATAGAGAGTAGTTTTGGTGGTTCTTGAGATTATGTTGATTGGAAAAGCATTCCACAGCATTTTCTGAGCTGTGGGGACTACCACTTAAACCACCTACATTTCCTAACAGTTCCTGGCGGTTGGCAGGAACTTCCTGCCAGCCGCATACTCTATCACATCGACTATTCGCGTGTTCATCCCCGCTATTGTGCCATCTTCTCCTAGGCTACACTCAAACAACATACGTAGCTAAACACCAGGTGTAACATGGGCATATCCGTTTGACCGCGAGGTGTGACCTTGACCATCAATCCGGTGACCTTGAACCTGTGTATGGGCCGATTTTTATGAAACTTGGTGTGTGGTTCGGGCGCCCAACAATTTTGCCACACCCGATGCCCGTCATGTGTGACCTTGATTGATATTCACACCGTTGACCTTGAACCTATATCTCGGCTCATGTTGGGCCGAATTGCGTGAAACTTGGTATGTGGGGGTAGTTCGGGGCTCTCTCTCTCTCTCTCTCTCTCTCTCTCTATATATATATATATATATATATATATATATATATATATATATTGAGCGTCCTGAACTACTCCCACATACCAAGTTTCACGAAAATCGGCCCAGCATGAACCGAGATACAGGTTCAAGGTCAACGGTTTGAATATCAAGGTCACACATGACGGGCATCGGGTGTGGCGAAATTGTTGGGCGCCCGAACCACACACCAAGTTTCAGGACAATCGCCCAGCAGGAGCCGATACACAGGTTCAAGGTTTCCGGTTTGATGGTCAAGGTCACACACCCGGTCAAACGGATACGCCCATGTTACTCCTCGTGTCTAGCTATGTATGTTGTTTGAGTGTAACTTAGGAGAAGATGGAACAATAGCGGAGACGAACACGCGAATAGTCGATGTGATAGAGTAGGCGGTTGGCAGGCACAGGAACTGCCATGACTGTAGGTAGTTTAAGTGGAAGGCCGTGTGGTGGACTAATAATATTACTTGACACATGTTATCACAGGATCGGGAATATGATGTGGTCGTTATTAAGTGTCATCCTGGGATCGGGCTCATTGGTTTCCAGGTGCGGTGGGTGTGACATAAACTTATAGTAGTACAGTACAGGGAAATGACAAATTTGTTCAGGTAGTGAAAACTGGAGAGACAGAGGATAGATCGTACGCTTAATTTGGAGGAAAGTAGCCTAATCCAAATCCCATCGAGCCATAGGATATCCCCTATCCCAATACCAGTACACCTACCATATCGCCTCCCGATATTCCTCTGCGCCGCTTGACTCAACGTCTTGCTTCTGTTCCATCTTTTCCTTGTATCCCACACTACCTCCCCCCCCCCCCCCGCCACTATCCAGTCTTGGTGCACCCAAAATCCCACGGCACCCACTCCACCCTTTGCCCCAGCAACTTTGGCCAGAGTTACTTGCATTTATTAACAGTAGGAACCTGCTACCCACATTGCTTTTGTGCAAGTGAACAGCCGGTCGAATATGATGATTGCAGTTATAAATGACCATCCTGGAATCAAAATTATTGAATGTCTGGTAAGGTAGACCTATATGGTTGCGGCAGGGCAGTAGAGGCTACTGAGGAAGACGTTTGCGCGGGTGGTACGAATAGAAGAGGGATAATGCCTGCTACTCAGAGCAGAGTATACCCGCCCCAGGTCCCGGAATACTCTCCATCATAATCCCAACACACCACACATGTTGGCTGTGTACGGCATAGGGGCCAGTGGCAGCATTGATGAAGGCGTAGGATGTGTCATAAGTGGCCGAACGCACTGCTGGAGTAAAGAGAAAAAACAAAAATCAAACTTAGAATTGTATTACATTACGGGCCTGGAAAAGTGTAATTTGTATCTAATTTTTTAAAAATTTTCTTACATTATGGGTACCTAACATTTATTACACGTTATTATATTTATTACATTATGGGTCGTTTTTTATTACATTATGGGTTCGTATTACATTATGGGTCGTTTTTGTATTACATTATGGGTAGGTATTACATTATGGCATTTATTACATTACGGGTCGTAACAGACGCCAAAGGTAAGATTGTTCTCTACATAAAGTTCATACATACGATTTTAATTTACACCGAGTGGTCACCTGCACTCCCTCACCTCTTGCGGGCCATCGGCTTGTTTAAATTATTGATCCGTCCGTGTTTTTGAACCGACAGGCAATTGATTGAGTGATATATGGAGGATATGAAATGAGTGTTTTTCTCATATAATATTTATGAAACGAGTCTAAGAATTTTCCGTTTTGGCGAGCCTCTGGCGAGCCCAAACGGAAAATTCGGACGAGTTTCATAAATATTATACGAGAAAAACACTCATTTCATATTCTATTTATCATATGACACAAACACGCACAAATTAGCCACTTAGTATGACTTTGTAACCCATCACCTAACTTGAGTTGCAGACGGCACTTGGAAAAAACATCCGCGTACAACTAAAAATTTTCATTTTTTGCTTCCAAAACATAGGTTATGACCCCTCATTGGAACGAGCTCGTCGAGCTCGTTCCAATGAGGGGTCATAACCTATGTTTTGGAAGCAAAAAGTGAAAATATAAAAAAAAATGAATGGCGTTTTTCTTGTGGGTAAAAGATTAATACAATATAACCCACCCCAAACAGACAGATGACGTAAATTCTCCCTACTGAAATTATGCATATGTGACCCAGTTGTATTTTGTTTAGCCAATCAAATTGTCCAGTTTTGAAATTGACCAATGAAAGCTCCCAACTCTAAGTATGCAAATTATGAAAATGTGGCTCAGTTGTATTTTGTTCAGCCAATCAAATTGTCTAGTTTTGAAATTGACCAATGAAATTGACGGAAGGCTTTATTTATCACTGATTAATATGAAAACAAAATATCAAATGTTTTAAAGTGAACAAAACGGACGAGTCATGTGATAAATACTAATAACTTGACAAATTGGCACCAGGGCTTTTTCATTAAGTACCTTCACCTGTTGATTGATTGACTTCACTGCGTTTTTCATACTCTCGTTGCCATGATATGGGGCGGTCGTCGATCCCACACCCCACTCACCTAGCGTTTTGTCCGAAATGCAGAGTTCTGCCGGATACCTTTTCACTTACACGATGATCAAAACTCGTCTTTTAAGATTTAAAGCAATATCTGTGTTAAGGAATCCCCTTCAAAATGTGGGTACGGGTCGAGACTGTGAAATCTGCAGTCTGCGTGACTAACGAGCACAGTTTTCACGCTAGCCTGAAACTGCCTGGTATCAAATGTTTAGCCATTCTGGATGTATCTACCGCAAAACAAAGGGGTTTTGTGCGAAAACGCTAAAGGGGGTGGGGGGTGGGGCGGGGGCGGGGGTGTTTTTTCACTGTCTGATCCAAATAAATTGGTTGATTTTTTTAAAAAAATGAACTGGCGATTATTTCAAAAGGAAATGGACAATTGGACACGGGAACAATCCGACAGTTCTGACGAAAACCTCGGCAAAGGAAAGAACGGTTATTTATTTATTTATTTATTTATTTATTTATTTATTTATTTATTTATTTATTGGTGTTTAAGGTCACATACTCATACACAATGGCTAATCGCGACCGTCGCAGTTTTACGGGTGGGGGAAGCCGGAGTACCCGAAGAGAACCACCGAGCATCGACGAGCTACTCTCAGCCCCTCAACATTCTAACTCTGTTCAAGCTCCGCTCAAGCAGGGTTACAGCGGTTGAAGACCTGTGCACCATCGACGTGCAGTACGCCTTAGTACACGGCGTTATCGTGCCCCCATGTAGGCAACCGAGATAAAGTGCCTTGTCCAAGGACATAGCGCGGGTCGTCCCTGACGGGGATCGAACTCGGGACCTCCAGCATAGAAGTCCAACAGTCTACCACTGAGCGACCGCACTCCCCAAATGGTCACCTAAGTTATATAATAAAAGATTAAACGGTTAATTTCTGTTAATCCACTGGGCTTGGCGGGTCGCGACTCTTTACAAAAGGCATCATTTAATTAGATGAATACTTCATACCGTCGCGAGGCACTCGCGACGGTATGAAGTAGTTATCTAATTAAATGATGTCTTTGGTAAAGCTGATAACATACAATGTTTTACTGCACAAAAACAATACCTCATTACCACAAACTGACAATTAACGTCGAAAATTTGTCCAAACACTATTTCTAACACCGTATTGACAAAATCACTGGGTTTGAGTGTCTTTCATGAAAATCGGTTATTGTTTCTGCCTTTATTGCCAGCTGGCCATTTCCTTGCACTTAACGTACTAAAATATTTGGATTTTTTTGTATGTTTCGTAATCGATCGCGCTCTTTGCTGCTGCAGTGTGGTTTTCTTTCGTCGGTGAAAGGAACTTTTTTGATGCCATAATTCTAGTCAATGAAGATTGTATGGTGCCATAATTCTAGCCAATGAAGATTGTGTGGTGCCATGATTCTTGCCAATAAAGATTGTTTGGTGCCATAATTCTATCTAATGAAAATTGTTTGGTGCCACAATTTCAGCCAATGAAGATTGTTTGGTGCCATAATTCTAGCCAACGAAGATTGTTTGGTGCCATAATTCTAGCCAACGAAGATAGTTTGGTGCCATAATTCTAGCCAATGAAGAATTTTTGGTGCCATAATTCTAACCAATGAAAATTGTTTGGTGCCATAATTCTAGCCAATGAAGATTGTTTGGTGCCATAATTCTAGCCAACGAAGATTGTTTGGTGCCAAATCAAAAGCTTTAGTGCAAATGGATAAATTGGTACCCGACAGCGTGAACTATGGGAGGGGGTGTCATTTGATTAAGATAAGATATTGCGTACAATGAAGACTGAAATGTTGTTTCGATATTTCCTATTTACGGTACATACTGATTATTATTATAACAGGCAGTTCATCTGAACTATCGGGGATGAGGGGAGCCCAGTGGTTACGGCATTTGATTTCAAACCGAATACCCACGGTTCGGTCCCCACCAGGAGCAACAGCATTGAGAACATTGGGCAAGTCTGTAGTCAGGATTAGCCATTGTGCAGAAATGTAAATTTAAACACCAATAAATATATAAATTGGGCAAGGTTTGTAATCCCGGGTGCGGTGGCGCTGTGTACTAAAGCGTACAACATATCAACTTCCCTTCATCTAATGCTAACCCTGCTTGTGCGGAGTTAGTACGCAGAGAAATCTGACAGTCGCTCGCGCTCGGTGGCTCTCTCTGGCTTCCTCCGTAGAACTTTCCGACACGAGGTGAATCTGGTGCCGAAGGTGATTTTAACACCCCGTCCCCAAGAAGAAGAAAAAGAAAAATATCTGAATTGTCATATCAGCCAGTTCAAACAGGATGCCGTAGATACGGTCTTATCGACGAAACGTGACAATGGACATGGAAAAAATTCTCATCTTCCGTTTCGTCAACGAAACGTGACAATAGACATGGAAACATTGTCTTAATTCTCGCCATCGTATGTCGTAGTAAAAAACTCATTTGCCACACTCGAAATTATTATTCATTTGTTTAATTTTCCTTCATTTTGGAAAAAAATCTGTATCTGTCAATATGACATCATTCTAATTTTGTATATTGTTATTCCGTAGAAGCTTGGAAAACAATAGTGAATTCATTCAAGAGTGAGGAACGCAAAACATTAATGGCTAGCAGTGGTTCAATTCGGGCAGACGACACATGAGTGGAAACAACTCGTCGCCTGAGTGCTAGAATGTTCTATGTCCCACAGGGGACATAGAACATTCTAGCACTCATGCGACGAACTGCTGAAGCGAAAGAAGATTTTATTTTCACTTTTACCAGAACTCTCAATCTTTGACTATGTAACTTCCGTTGCGAGAAGACTCGACTTTCGACGTCTGAGTGTTAATTGTAACAGTTGCCGGAATAGCAATGTTTCGCAACTTCCGACTTCCATCGTACTGTAACCTGAAACCACAACCCCAACACAAGAACGGATCCAGATATTGTGATAAGGAATGATAGTAAAAATCGCCGAGGGGTCCTAGCCGCCAAATGAAGGTTCTTCATGTCCCTTACAGAAAGGTAGCGTGGCACAGTAAGGTATTGACTCGAGTTACCCCGGTATACTAGTATTATTACATAGTAAAGCATGGTACTGTTTTATAAGAGGCTCCACGGCTCTTCTCCTTCTTCTTTTCAGTTTAGAGCAAATTCTAACAGTAGGGTGCCGCAAATTTTATCGTAATATTATCGCACACAGGTGCACACTTGAGAGAGTGGTCGATCTAATACAAAACATAGATAAAACAAATTGATTTTATCTTTATATTGTCAAGCACTGCACCCATTCAAATTCGTGGCAGCCCCAGTCGGCGAATCTATCCCCACATGGACCACCAAACGGCGTGTCTTCTCAGAAGCATGAATAATTTTTTCAGTTGACGGTGAAAAAGTAGCAACAAAAAGTGTAAACGGAAACGACAGGGAGGCATTATAAGACGAAGTTGAGCGTAGTTTTTGTCTACTGTTTAATACTTTGCCCAACGTAACGGCCAAAACCGGCCAGCGCTATTCACAAAAATCACCATTCAATTTTCATTATTATTCTATTTTTGCCTCAAAAACATAGCTTATGACCCCGCATTGGAACGAGCTCATTGAGCTCGTTCCAATGAAGCGTCATAAGCTTTGTTTTGACGCCAAAAATTAAAAAAAGTAGTTATTCAAAAATTTTATATGCATGTGTCGTCTGCTTTTCGTGTTCGGTAATGGGTTAAATAGTTTTACGATAAACAGAAAAAAAGAATGGAAACAAACAAATGACAAATAGGGTAGACGCACCCAGTACCGATATATTTGAGGGCTGTATTGCTTGCTAACACCCTCTTCCCCTCAGAAACGCTATTTGTTCCAAATGGTATTTTACTTTGAATAATCTGTAAATGTTAATAGGGTCTAAGCGAAAACTCACGATCAGACATCAGCTGGCCAGAATATTGAAGTAGAGCCTTATTTATCCAATAATGTTTGATTTCATCCCAACACATACCAGAATCAAAGATGAAGCGACCATCATCTGTGTGCCCTGAATAGGAGTTAGGGAATTAGAAAAATTCGAGGATCGAATGCGAAGCACGAGGTAGTTTTTCGAACATGGATAAACAACATCGAAACTAATCCCATAATTGGCTTTTCGCTGATGTTATTAGTTTAGGGATTACTTTCTTGGTTTATGAAATTTGACAGTCAATTGTCGGGGAATAATCTGTGTTTTCAATACAACATTACTGTTTTCTGAATAGAGAGAGTTTTTTCAATTCATCATTGTCTTTTTCATCCTATTGTTGAATCCTATAAAATGTTAATTGTTTTGCATTTGTTTGAACTAAATTTGGTTGACTTCTTTATGTCTCTTTCAATAGTAGAAAGATCAAACTGAACGAGAATGGCTGCGACGGCAAATTGTGCGCAACGTTTTGTCTCAATAGAGCCGACGAGAGCGCAGTTAAAGTTGGATCGTGTGTGTGTGTGTGGGTTGGTGAGATTGGGGTGGGGGTGGGGCATGTGGGTGGTTTCGGAGAGGATGCACCCGCTGCCTCATATTTCATAACTTACATTTTTTTAACAAGCAGCGAGGTGGGGGTGGGGGTGGGCTCGATATTATCCGTAATAGCACATGTGCATTCACTACCAGCAGTAGTGGATTTCCATGTGTAATTGTGAATAATACCACCACCATGCACAGATATAACTCCACTGAGCGTTTCCCGTTTTCTGGGCCGTTATAAATTGTCTGCTCTTTATTCAAAATTCGAGATAGTTGAGTTTATATAACTGTGGGAATATGTTGGTGGTCAAGTGCAAAGAAGCTATCGGAGGACCACACTGACCTCTAATTTTCCGAAATATACACTCTAAAATTAGTTGGGTTAAAAATCAACCTAAATCAACTGGGTGAGTGATTAGGTTCATATTCACACAACCCAGTTGATTTGGGTTAATTTTTAACCTAATTGATTTTAGAGTGTACCCACTCTCGTGCCCCCCCCCCACCCCCACCCCCCAGAAAACAACAACAAAAAAAAAAAAAACATCGCTGTTACCCATGGTTGATTACAGCCCTAAATACTGGATCTGCCACTGTGGGGCCCAAATGTCCAAAAGATGCCAGAACTTAGATTATTCTGTCGATGAGAGAAAATTTGTAGAATGGATCCACAGAAAAAACATTTCCTTTATGCACAGATCTTGATGAGTGAGACGGAAGGCGATAGAAAATATATGTGCTTGTGGGTGGTGGGGAAAGGGACACTGATAGTAAATATACTATACCTTTGAAACAGCTAACGATACCTTTTCATGACACGCCGTGTATTTTTATTGTGCATTGCAAATGTACGTATATTCGCCAATCTTTCTGTTTTGATATGCATACCACATTCTGGCCATCAAAAGGTGGAATTCGTTAGCCAAATACAAGTAAATTATTTACATCTGCAGATATACAACACAGAACAACACAAGCGTGTGAATGGTTTAATCGATATGGCACAAGTGCCAGCGCGAAAGGATAGAACGAGAGACCGCAGGCCTCGAGTTTTATCTTTCCGCGAAGGCACAAGTGCAATATCGATTAACCCATCCACACGCGTGTGTCGTTCTGTGTTTATTACACGCCTTCAAGTCTATAAAAACAATTTTTAGAAGGACACTCAGCAATTCATTTGACAACTATCAACACAAAGAACACATTTTATCGCCAAACAAATTTGCGAGGGGAACCAGTGTTACTATTTCGTCCCTGAGTTCCAATGTGTTCTATGTGCCTACTGGCACATAGAACACATTGGAATTCAGGGGACGATTTTCAGATATCGCTAGCGATTCAAATTGTAATTGCGTTGTACGATTTGTAGAAAATTCCAGTGAAATTTCGCTTATATTTAGAAAGAGTCCGTCAACGATTTTCCGTTCTGCACTTATGTGCGGAACATATTTTCATTTTCCGCTTGGTTCAGTGTTGCTGTAGATGGGTGATTTCATAGAACAGGCTTGTAATAAAAAATATTGATGGAATAGTTAAACATTGACACATTTTCATACTCAGGAGCGTCTCTTGGCAACACAATAAGTTTTCCTGTCGGGACACATTGCTGACAATTTTCGTCACTGGAAGAGATTTACGGGAAAGTTAGCTCCCCTTAATTTTCTAAAGTTGTCAATAAATTTAACACTAAGCGTTTGGGAATTTCATATAAAACAGAAATTTTGAAATGTTAGGGAAGTTGTATCATTGATTTCACAAACTTCAGGCATTTTCCCATAGAGTTGTATTAAAATACGTAAACTGACTTTCCACAACTGTTTCCAACAGTTTGAACATTTTGATTATCATTCATCATTCAAACCCATTTAAAAATAAGAAAACGGCGCCTTCATCATCTTTCGATGTTCTGTAACTTCTTTTTTATTCACTACATCAACAGTGTGAGTTTCGTGAGTAGTAGGCGAGCGATGGATCGGGACCCATTGGCGGATCTCATGGGGACCCCGCATGGGACCGAGGAAGGGAAGTAGTAAGAGATGTGGATACCCGGTTGTAGAAACCATGGATTTTTAGGACAATTAGTCTCCTAGGTCCCACCAGACCCCACTAGTTCCCATCAGTCCTCAAATCACCAAAACCGACTTTATTTGATACGGATTCCCCTAGAATTAGGACCACCATACCATAGATTTTAATAGTAGCACGTAGTGCTATAGTACCGAGGGGGCACCGGGGGTAAGTTCGATTGAATAGGAGTTAATCTAATTACCCAAAATAAACCCGATAAGCCTGCCATTGACATTCGAGGGTAAAAATGTTAAAACACGGAAGCCCATGTCGCGGAATGGATAAGAATCCCACTTGCGGAATCCCTTTTTGAGAATCCCTTTTTGGAAAACGTCCGTGGCTATGGAATCCCTTTTTCTGAAATGAGTCGAAGAGTCGTTTGTGCGGTCTCCCGGTCCCTCCCCGTAGTTGGAAATTCACTACCGAGAATGATTTTGAAAATGAAGCCATGAAAGGGGGCATAAAATTGATTCTAGTAACTGAAATGTCAACACATTTATGATAGAATTATCAAGTTATTATTATTTGGTACTATTCTGGGAACTGAACATGTGCTAAACAAATGCTGAAGCTGAGAACTTTTAACAATTCACATTGTCTTAACATTAAATCAGATCTTATGCAGGAATGATCAATTTTTGATGTTTCATCATTTTGAAACTGTGAATGATGGAATTAACTCAGGATAACGATTTTACGTGATGTGATTTTCTTGACGTGCATTTCAAGGATTTTTTTTTTCGATAAGTAAACATATTATAGAAATCTCGTACAGACTGACATCATGCATACTTATGAAGCTCGATATTGCGTACACTGTAGTTGTAAATAGTAACAGCTGAAATTTTTGCCGATTGGAAACCGAGTTGGTATATTGGGAAGTAAAGGAGACATCAGCATCGCCAAACAAGTTCTAAAATCCAGATAGATGGAATTTCCAACTACTCATGACTTGCCCTCCGAATTTCCAACTATAGGAAACTTTGGCCAGGATTGTGGGGTGGGGGTGACCTCCCCCACCCCACAGCCCCCTGTCACCACGTCCCTGCAACTACATCATCGAGGTATGTCTTCGACGAAGGCACGACTTGATCATGTAGTTTGAATATTTAACCACTGGGGATTTGAGCCATCACGATCAAGACATCAGGGTTACACTCGTCCCCACCAAATCGGCCGTCTTCATCACAACCCCAGTGCGTTATCGAACGTTTTTAAACTCATTGCGTAATCATGTAGCACCACCCCCATCTCAAGCCCCCCCCCCCCCCCCAATCCACTGCTTACGGATTGCAGGTTTTGTCCATCAAAGCAATGCAAATGGAGACAGAGAAGAGAATTGACAACAAGAAAGCGCCCTTGACTTCCCAAACGAATTAGCAGCAGTGTTAGCAGACAAAAGAAGGCAATTTTCAGATTTCCTAAAATTCATATGCAATCCTAACCATTGTGCTACGGGATGGAAACTTTTCCTCTCCGTTATCCAACCTACAGTACATGGAGAGTGGATTGTAACTAAATCACCCGCGGAGTGGAGTTATCACCCAAGCTATAACTTTCAAATTTTGTAGATATCGACAAAAAACACAAGCAATGTTTCAGCCAATGGACCTCCGGGTTGAACCCGAAGGTCCATTGGCTGAAACTTTGCTTGTGCTGGTTATGCTTTGCAACAAATTTGAAATTATTGCTTGGGTTGAATCTCCACTCTGCGGGTGATTTAGTGATAATACACTCTCCACGTACTGTATGCCCAGCATAATGAAAAGCTGAGAGTGCTGACATTCTCCATATCTTTAACATGAGTCGTTTATTTCATTTTGGGGCTTTAGCGTTTATGGAGTAAAATCGCTATGTTTGATAATTTTGCTATACAGCTGCCTGGTATAGATTAAAGTTTTTTTTAATCGATTTGTCACAAAACTGGAAATCTTGTTTTGTTCATTAACACTTTGAACCCGAATGGCCGTTTTTCCGGTCCAGGGTCGTGATACGACCAGAACTCATAAAGTACATAGCTGCTCAATGAATTTGTAGGATATACCAATCATGATTTTCAACACGCAGATTAGGTTCGATCCCAGTCAGGGGTAACTGCGTTGTGTCCTTGGCCAAGGCACTTAACCCCGATTGCCCACGCGGGGGCGTGACGGCGCTCTTTTCTAAGGCGTTCTACACGTTGATGGTGCATCTATCTTCAACCAATGCTAACCTTGCTTGTGTGGCGTTAGTACGTTGGGGAGTCTGACAATTGCTTGCCGTTGCTCGGTGGGTGTCGCCGAGGTACTCCGCTTCCTCCACCTGTAAAACTGTCCGACACGAGGAAACCCTGGCTGTCGAATGTGTCGTTAAAACTCCAATTAATAAATAAATAAATAACGTGCAGCCTAAGCCTTAGTAACGAATATAGACTCTTCCAATTGATGACACTGTACAGGTTTGGAAGATACCATCAGGGTAAACTGAGACATATTAACCCTAAGTCATATTTTTGTTCAGTTTGTCACATCGTCCCCTGAGTTCCAATGTGTTCTATGTGCCTACGGGCAGCCTACTGACACATAGAACTCATTGAAACTCAGGGGACGACATGTCAGTTCTGACAGTATTAGGGCCATTCCGTAAAGTTGTATTGGATCTCGACTATTATCTTGAGATCTCGAGTTTATTAAGTCGAGATGTCAAATATTTTATCTCGAGTTTTATGTCGAGATCTCCAGTTTTTAAAAAGTCGACACCTCGACATTTTTATCTCGAAATCTCGACATTTTTATCTCGATATCTCGACTTATTATCTCGAGAAGTCGAGATTTTAAAAAGTCAAGATCTCAACTGTTTTTATCTCGAGATCTAGCGATTTTGGGGGGTTTATATTAAGGGTTAGGTTCAGTTCAGGGTTGGGGTCCGTCCGTCCGTCTGTCTGTCTGCCAGTCTGTCAGTGTCTTTCAGTCCATCAGTCTGCCTGGCATGTCACTACCTGTATTTCCGAGATGGCTGAATATTGGTGGTTCAAATATTTAACATTAATCAGACAATATGAAAATATGATACACGTCAAATGTTGTAGACAAAAAAGATGGCTGAATGGAGGCCATTTTTGATGTATTTTTTTCGTATTTTTCATATTTTTATATCGTACAACATCTATCTCTGAGATGCTTGGCTGTTGGCATTTCAATTTTTTAACCTTAATCAGAAGTTATGTAAATACGATGCATGTCAAACTTTGTAGAAAACAATTAAACATGGCTGAATGGCGGCCATTTTTGTTGTAATGTTTCATAATTTTCTATCTTACCACCGGTATCTGTGAGACGCTTGGCTGTTGGTGTTTCGAATTTTTGGTCGAGTTTTTTAAAAAAAAATCGACCTTTAGTTTGATGAAGACAGTGTGCGAGCAGAATGGGCGGATTGCGGTCTGGCCATTTTTGTTGTGTAATTTTTTCGTATTTTGACATATTTTTATATCTTACCACCTGTAATTCCGAGACGCTTCGCTGTTAGTGTTTCAAATATTTGGTTGATGTTTTTTTTAAAACTCGGCCTTTAGTTTGATGAGATCGGTGTGCGGGCATAATGGGCTGGTGGGCGGGATTGCAGGCGGATTGGCGGATGTTTCGCGCGGGCTTGGTCGGACGGGTGGGTGGGTGCTTTTTCGTCACCTTCTCGTTAGCGCGATAACTTGAACAAATATCAAGGGATTTGGTCAAAATTTGGTTTGTACGACTTTCTCAGCAATGTCTTGAATGAGTTCCAAAACCGGTGCGGTTTGATCATACCGAGCAGAGTTATGGCCCTTAATTAATTAATTTTTGCTCATTTTCACCTCGTTAGCGTGATAACTTGAACAAATGTTGTAACAGATTTTGGTCCAAATTTCATATATGATAGTTTCTTAACAATGTTTTGAACGAGTTCGAAAACCGGTGCGGTTCGATCATACTGAGCAGAGTTATAGCTCTTAATTAGATAATTTTTGCACATTTTCATCTCGTTGACGCGACAACTTGAACAAATTTGAATAGATTTGGTCGATATTTGGGAATGAGACCAAAAATGTCTTGAACGAGTTCGAAAACCGGTGCGGTTTTATCATACTGAGGAGAATTATGGCCCATAATTGGTTAATTTGTGCGCATCATCATTGAGCTCAGATAACTAAAATGTGATGCATTGAATTTCTGAACATAATGAAAGTTAGGGACAAGCCACGCAGAAACTTCAATCTTGTCTGTATTTTTAGGAATGGAGTAACACAAAACATTCAAATGAGGAATCAGGATAAAAGTACAAAATTTGGTTGCGCACCCAACCGGAGGGACTATTGTCTGAACGTGGGCGATCGGCTTTGCACTTGTTTAAAGTCGAGGTCTCACACCTTTTCATCTCGAGATCACGACATTTTTGTGCCGAGATCTCATGTTTTTTTTTTTTGTTGTTTTTGTGAATAAAAGTAAATCTTATGAGGGTTATATTTGGACTATTACAGGATGGAAACCGCGTTTTATTGCTTTTTCATCGGGATCCAAGTTTGGCAATGAGTGTAACATAGTTCTATAGACCCAAACAAGTAGAGTGGTAGTCTCTTCTTTTGAATTGGGGTACTTTATGGGCTCTAATTGTGACATATAGTGTCTAAATATTCGTTTTATATCTGTTCCGGGTCCTATTCTAACTGTCGATTTTTCGGACTACCATGTTGGTCTTCGAGGAGTCATTTCATTATATTCGCTCAAAATGATTCAGACATCCGAGCTTAGGTTTATAGAACTATGTTCCACCCACCATTCAAAACACCAAAGTGCATCTGTCGGCTACGGCCAAGATTATTAAGGCGCTAACACTTTTAGTACTGTCTTTCGTATGTAATCGTTCATCACCACACAGTTTACAGGAATATGCTAATCAGTTTGTATTTGGGGGGGTTTAGTAATAATGGAATCCTATTGCAGTAGGATCAAATTAATGCTGAACCTCATCACGTCATAATTGGGAAGTAATTCTCCCTACTATTTTTTAAGGCTGCAGCGATATGCTTCATTAACGATACGACAAGTATCGCAATTCGGTCTGCACAGTATACATGTATCACAATTCAATCTGCACGATATGACATGTATCACAATTCAATCTGCACTATACAATATGTATCGCACTTCAGTCTGCACGATGCATGTATCAATTCAATCTGCACGATACGTCAGTCTGCACGATACGACATGTTTCACAATTCAAGCTGCACGATGCAATATGTATCACAATTAAATCTGCGCGATACTTGTACCACAATTCAATCTGCACAATACGACATGTATCACAATTCTATCTGCTCGATATGTATCACAAGTCAGTGTGTACGATACATGTACCACAACTGAATCTGCGCGATACGACATGTATCACAATTCAATCTGCATGATACAATATGTATCACAATTCAATCTGCACGATACATGTACCACAATTCAATCTGCACGATACGACATGTATCATAATTCAACCTGCACGATACAATATGTATCACAATTCAACCTGCATGATACATGTACACAATTGAATCTGCACGATACGACATATATCACAATTCAATCCGCACGATATGTATCACAATTCAGTCTGTACGATACATGTACCACAACTGAATCTGTACGATGCGACATGTATCACAATTCAATCTGCACGATACAATATGTATTGCAATTCAATCTGCACGATACAATATGTATCACAATTCAATCTGAATGATACATGTACCACAATTCAATCTGCACGATACGACATGTACCACAATTCAATCTGCACGATACGACATGTTTCACGATTCAATCTGCACGATGTGTATCACAATTCAGTCTGTAAGATACATGTACCACAATTCAATCTGCACGATACGACATGTATCACAATTCAGTCTGCACGATGTGTATCACAATTCAGTCTGTACGATACATGTACCACAACTGAATCTGCACGATGCGACATGTATCACAATTCAATCTGCACGATACAATATGTATCGCAATTCAATCTGCACGATTCAATATGTATCACAATTCAATCTGAATGATACATGTACCACAATTCAATCTGCACGATACGACATGTATCACAATTCAATCTGCACGATGTGTATCACAATTCAGTCTGTAAGATACATGTACCACAAATCAATCTGCACGATACAACATGTATCACAATTCAGTCTGCACGATGTGTATCACAATTCAGTCTGTACGATACATGTACCAGAATTGAATCTGCACGATATAATATGTATCATGATATGTACCATCTCTCATTGTATGCAACTATAACTATGAAATATCTCCAACAACATGTATTCATTTCTTTTAGCTTTCTTATATTACAAATTTTTGAATGCACTATTTAAACAATTTGTAACTTGTCAGAGTAATAACCAAAGATATTCATTTATTTCAGGTTTTGATTTTATGACATGTTTTCCGATTTTTTTTTTCTCTCAGAAAATACGTTCAAACAATTTAATCCCTCTCTGAGCACTGTCAAACAAGATAAAATGGATTAATCAAATAAAAATTAAGCAAATTAGAGGGAATTCACTAAGTTTTGGTTACCTGAATAATCCTATATTAATGTGTTGATGGCATATTTATCACTTTCAATGCTGGTATGCAAAAAAAACAACAACAGAAAAAAAGTACATGGTTTCACTACACCAGCTTTCAAAATCTTAACCCTTTGAACTCTAAAGGTCGGTTTTCCGTCCAGGGAACATCATAAGTCATACTTCCATAAAGCAGGATGTCTCCTAAGTTAAAGTGCTGGGTAGACCAATTAATATTTTCAACGTGCAGCCCAAAGGCTGCACGTTGAAAATATTAATTGCTCTACCCCCAAATAATGAATATGGACTCTCCCAATTGCTAACATTGAACTGACATGGAAGATACCACCAGTGTTGAAAGGGTTAAAAATGATTTTACCTCATATTATTTATACTTCTCGTATCGCGATACAT
Source organism: Pictodentalium vernedei (assembly GCA_031216915.1). Taxonomy (NCBI): domain Eukaryota; kingdom Metazoa; phylum Mollusca; class Scaphopoda; order Dentaliida; family Dentaliidae; genus Pictodentalium; species Pictodentalium vernedei. The sequence continues at coordinate 23,341,950 of CM062289.1, forward strand.
AGTGAACATCGATACATATTGAATCATGAGCAATGTATCGCGATTCAAATGTATCATGATTAATCGATGCAGCCATTCTGATTTGATACTCTTTGCGTCGTCTACTCATCGGCGCCTGAGTTTCCTTTGTGCAATGTTTTGCGTACCGGAGTGCTGAGGTAATATATATTTTGTTTGGTGAACGTCTATTGAAAATTATCAACAAACATTTTTTTTGAATTGTACTTCACACTGAGCTAGTCATCAAGGTAGTATAGGTAGTATAGGTGGTATAGGTAGTATAGGTAGGTAGTATAGGTAGTATAGGTAGGTAGTATAGGTAGTATAGGCAGTATAGGTAGGTAGTATAGGTAGTATAGGTAGTATAGGTAGGTAGTATAGGTAGTATAGGTAGGTAGTATAGGTAGTATAGGTAGTATAGGTAGTATAGGTAGGTAGTATAGGTAGTATAGGTAGTATAGGTAGGTAGTATAGGTAGTATAGGCAGTATAGGTAGTATGTGTAGGTAGTATAGGTAGTATAGGTAGGTAGTATAGGTAGTATAGGTAGTATAGGTAGGTAGTATAGGTAGTATAGGCAGTATATGTAGGTAGTATAGGTAGGTAGTATAGGTAGTATAGGTAGTATAGGTAGGTAGTATAGGTAGTATAGGTAGGTAGTATAGGTAGTATAGGTAGGTAGTATAGGTAGCATAGGTAGTATAGGTAGTATATGTAGGTAATATAGGTAGTATAGGTAGTATAGGTAGTATATGTAGGTAGTATAGGCAGTATATGTAGGTAGTATAGGTAGTATAGGTAGCATAGGTAGGTAGTATAGGTAGTATAGGTAGCATAGGTAGGTAGTATAGGTAGTATAGGTAGTATAAGTAGTATAGGTAGTATAGGTAGTATAGGCAGTATAGGTAGCATATGTAGGTAGTATAGGTAGTATAGGTAGTATAGGTAGGTAGTATAGGTAGCATAGGTAGTATAGGTAGTATATGTAGGTAGTATAGGTAGTATAGGTAGTATAGATAGTATAGGTAGGTAGTATAGGTAGGTAGTATAGGTAGTATAGGTAGTATAGGTAGTATATGTAGGTAGTATAGGCAGTATATGTAGGTAGTATAGGTAGTATAGGTAGTATAGGTAAGTAGTATAGGTAGCACAGGTAGTATAGGTATTATAGGTAGGTAGTATAGGTAGTATAGGTAGTATAGGTAGTATAGGTAGGTAGTATAGGTAGTATAGGTAGGTAGTATAGTAGTATAGGTAGGTAGTATAGGTAGTATAGGAAGTAGTAGTATAGGTAGGTAGTATAGGTAGTATAGGAAGTATAGGTAGTATAGGTAGGTAGTATAGGTAGTATAGGTAGTATAGGTAGTATAGGTAGTATAGGTAGTATAGGTAGGTAGTATAAGTAGTATAGGTAGTATATGTAGGTAGTTTAGGTAGTGTAAGTAGCATAGGTAGGTGGTATAGGTAGTATAGGTTGGTAGTATAGGTAGTATAGATAGGTAGTTTAAGTAGTATAGGTAGTATATGTAGGTAGTTTAGGTAGTATAAGTTGCATAGGTAGGTGGTATAGGTAGTATAGGTAGGTAGTATAGGTAGTATAGGTAGTATAGGTAGTATAGGTAGTATAGATAGGTAGTATAGGTAGTATAGGTAGGCAGTATAGGTAGTATGGGTATGCAGTATAGGTAGTATAGGTAGTATAGGTAGGTAGTATAGGTAGTATGGGTAGTATAGGTAGTAGCATAGGTAGTATAGGTCGATAGGTAGTATAGGTAGGTAGTATATGTAGTATAGGTAGGTAGTATAGGTAGTATAGGTAGTATAGGTAGTATAGGTAGGTAGTATAGGTAGTATAGGTGGGTAGTATAGGTAGCATAGGCAGTATAGGTAGTATAGGTAGGTAGTATAGGTAGTATAGGTAGTATAAGTATTGATTCTAGGTTGGTAGTATAGGTAGTATAGGTAGTATAGGTAGTATATGTAGTATAGGTAGGTAGTATAGGTAGTATAGGTAGTATTTGGTAGGTAGTATAGGTAGCATAGGTAGTATAGGTAGTATAGGTAGGTAGTATAGGTAGGTAGTATAGGTAGTATAGGTAGGTAGTATAGGTAGCATAGGTAGTATAGGTAGTATAGGTAGGTAGTATAGGTAGGTTGTATAGGTAGTATAGGTAGTATAGGTAGGTGGTATAGGTAGTATAGGTAGTATAGGTAGTATAGGTAGTATAGGTAGGTAGTATAGGTAGTATAGGTAGTATAGGTAGGTAGTATAGGTAGCATAGGTAGTATAGGTAGTATAGGTAGGTAGTATAGGTAGTATATGTAGTATAGGTGGGTAGTATAGGTAGTATAGGTAGTATAGGTAGGTAGTATAGGTAGTATAGGTAGGTGGTATAGGTAGTATAGATAGTATATGTAATACTAACATAATTAATTAATATAATTCATATTAATTTTGTGGCCTTCCGCTGACTTGTCGCGGTCCTCTGACGTGGAGGCCTACATCAATCCAGTCCCCCGCCGTGTTATTCCTCCTCCTCACCCTCCTAATTTCCCAGCATTTAGACAAAAACTGTTTCATAATTTCCCCATTGGCGCTTTCTCGATCTCCTCAACTATAAAAAAATAAGCCTTTCCCTCATGTCATTCTTCATCTACCTATCCTTCATGTTTTCGTGCCATTTTGTCATTAGATTCCCAAGGAGTCTTTTCAGCCAGGTAAATATTTGGGGGCATTCTATAATGAAATGCTTCGGGATCTCCGTTACTCCTATGTTGCACATTTAACACTTTCCTCGCCTTTCCCAATTCTCTCCCTCAATTGGGACATCTTTATTGTACAGCCCGTCCAAAGAGCTATTGGTCCCAATTCCAGCTCCCAAGTTTCTATTGTAATCATCGAGCACCCTTCCACTGATAAAGTTACTCCCCTTCTTCCCCCCCCCCCCCTTCTAGATCTTCAGTCTCTATAGAGTAATCCCTCGTCAGCCTTATCCATCCTCACTGAATGTTAGAGTTTCATACATAGTTAACCCTTTACCTAACATGAAAAGCAGACGACACTTGCAAACAAAATTCTTGAATAACAATTTTTTTCATTTTTTGTCTCAAAAACATAGGTTATGACCCCTCATTTGAACGAGCTCGACGAGCTCGTTCGAAAGAGGAGTCATAACCTATGTTTTTGAGACAGGAAATGAAAAACATAATGAAAATTAATTGGCGATTTTTGTGAATAGCACTGGCCGGTTTGGCCGTTACGTTGGGTAAAGGATTAAACGTCGTTTTACATCATCAGCTGTTTGGGAAGTATACCGGGTAATTCGGGTAGCATAATTTTCCCAATATCTATTCTATCTTTAACTGGCATCCACCCGAGTTGCCCTGTGACCGTTTCCAGTGCGGAAGCTCTACTTGATCCGGTTATCCAACGATCCGCACCATTTTGTAGAATCTCCAAGTTCCTCGCATATCTTGTGTACCAGAAAGTAATTTTTCATTTAAAAAACCTGTGTGGGGTTTGAATGACATCATTCAGGATGTCCAGAACTGCAGGTGTGATGAGTGCGGGTCAGTTTCCAATTTACAAAAGCCTCACGCACGATTGTAACACTGATGAAACGCGTGGTGCATTTATTTTACGGCTTAGCATGTAAAGACATACAATCACTTTTCAGTGTGTTGACAAAACAGATGACGTTTTGGGTTAATATCCCTAAACCAATCTGCTCGATATCATTAGAATAATACACAGAAAGATTAAATGTAATTTATCTCGGCAAAGTACTCACAAGAATTCTTTCGACAGAAAGCAGAGTGGGTTCTCAGCTCCATTAATTAACAGCTTTTTCAGGGAGACTTTGGCTATTGAAAATATCTTTTAAATTGATTAATAAGGTTCCTCGCACGACCGTTCCCTTTCAACGCAGGCTAATTTCGCAGCTATTAATCTATTGAGTGGAGTTGACGAAAATCTGACTGCAGACAAATGTTCAATTATTACTTGAAACGATCCCGGTCGAGTCATGTTTGTTCTTTATTATGTGCCCGAAATATAATTATTTTAATCGACTTGGAAGCTTTATCTCGTACGAAAATTACTGAGAGTGAGTACCGCTGCTGTTTATCCTCCGAGATTAAAAAAAAGCGATATGCAGGTTTGTCTGACACCACTTGGTTTGGTAGGTTAGCTTAGCACTTTATGACCCTGGTGGCGGAATGGAGATGGGCAATTCACCGAAAAGTCGAACAGATACCGATATCATGGTTATACCGAAAAACCGAATCGAACCAATCTTTCAATAGCGAAAGTTTCTAAATTTTCAAATTTTCCTTCGTTCGCTATTTATAAGGCCTTGTTAAGGCTTTATAGCAGTTGAAGTGTTGATTTTCATGAAAGAAGTGACTGATTTTCTTTTCAGTTTTGTGAACCTTTAAGGGCCTTGGTAGTTGTCCTGAATTTTCACAAGACCACATTCTGTCCATGTCCTGTTGCTTAGGTGCGATTTCTAGTCAAATATTGGCTGCCTCCTCGGGTGATTTGTCTACAGTCAAAAATACCTCCTAATGGTGGCATGTGAAGGCAGGGATGTGGCTAGAGGGTTTCAGCTGGGGGGGGGGGGGGGCGCATCCGCCTCGTAATATGCAAATACAACTGTTGAAAAAATATTATTTTACGAAAAATTTCAACAAAACCATATCATGTGACCCCTCTCTGGAACGAAAAATGATATTTAAAATAATGAATTTTGAAATCGTCCTGCGTTGGGTAAAGGGTTATGAACCCTTCTGAAAATTTTTACTAGTCCTGAAACGGAAAAAGCATCATTTATAATGTGTCTGGGTCAGAAAATTTACCGGATTGATGTCAGAGTCGAAATTTTGAGACCATGTCAATTTTAGAGTTGGAAATTTGAAACTCAAGTTTTCAGTTGGAAATAAAAGGTCAAAATTTCTCATCATTATTTGGAATTTTAAGATTTTTCAAGAACAATGTTAATTTATTGAATTTCCAACTATTTGATTTTTGACCTCGGAATTTCCAACTATTGAAAAAAATACTCCTAGCTGGGGGTGGGGGTGAGACACTCCCCACCCTCCCACACACACACACACACACCCCACACCTCTATATCCATATCCCTAGCTGGGGGGGGGGGGGGGGGGGGTGAGACACCCCTCCACCCCACCCCGTCCACCCCCACCCCATCCACCCCCCTGTCGCCACACCCCTGTGTGAAGGGCCTGAGATCTGAAATCGTAAAGGCCTGAATAGATTTTTAAAGATAAAGGTGTGTTTGAAACAAATAAAATTTACTGTAGGTATGATTTGTGTTGGCAAAAGAAGCCAATGTTGAGTTTAGCAGTGGCATTTGTGGTGCTGTGGTAGAATGATACAAGAACAACTTATTCTGTATTTTCCTGGTGTGAATTTCCCTTTGGAAATATCAGCAAATATCAGTCAAGTCAGATACCGAATATCGACTCCCTCTTAAATACGAAAACCGATACGGACCTCAAAATTCCAATACCGCCGTGATCACAGCAGAACGATGGAAACAGTAAGGGATGCGTTGGGTCTTGAAATTTCTGCTTATTTAGAACTTGGCAGCCGAAGCGCGAGATAGAGAGTCATGACCAGGGCCTTTCGATCTGCATTTCTACCTCTCACACAAATTTGCAGAACAGTCAGGAGGGGCAGGCGGTAACGATCGTAAGTTACAATTTGGGCGGGCGCGTTTATACTTTCTTCTTCTCGACATTGTGGTGCTCGAAACAGCAAGCAATGTAGAACTTTTTGAACGCCATATTTCAACATGCGTTGCACGCTGCCTCAAGGCTACGTACAGGGAAATGTTTATAATTGATGAAATGATGCACACACTGTCTGTAAAGGTAGGCGAGGGAAAGATATAAAGATCGCCGATGACCAGTGGAGTCGGCAAACACAATCAAGATCTTCACACCAAAGAGTCAAGTGAAACAAAGAATTACCACTTATTGGGGTAGCCACGGGTCAACTGAGACCACCGCTTCCCCATTTTCATGGAAAATACTAGCTGTGTATGTATCCATGCTTAAACTCCATAAAACTGGCCCATATACTATCACTGTGATATTTCATGGTCATTTTGCTAAAGTGATGCTTTCTTTTTCTGGGTATACTTTTGAGCCTTAAAAAGTACTCATGATGCTTAAATCGGCCTGGAAGTTACTTTTTCCCCGAGGAAGACACTGGATCTTCACACTTTTAACCCAGCACTAGGTGGAAATGAAGTGGAGGAAAATATTTTGTGCTACCATTGGAAGCAGAAGAGTATTTTGTCCTTCCCTCGATTTATTTAGCCTCAGTCTGACAACACCCCCGCTACTGCTACCGGATTCCATATATAATACGAAATTATAAATTAACAACACATCTAGAGCTAAGCTCCCAAGCCACCAGTCAAGTTTTCAAAGGGAATTCGGTTCTTTTGTGACCTGGAACCAGTCAAAACTTTAAATAGCCCTTCGCTTATATTTAGGTTCAATCCTCTGGAATATTCCAGTTGGTCGGAAAGCGAACCCCAGGTTCGCTTTTCCGACCAACTGAAATATTCCAGACAATTGAGCGTAAATAACATATAACATTCATTTTCATTAACCCTCTTTCCACTTTACTATCTTTACTCAACTCCAAGTTGAAGAACCCTCTCATTTTGGAACTTCCGCGAGAAGTTTAATACTCTCATGTCTGACCAATATGATATCGTGTTTTGCTGGTTATCTGGACATACTGGTATCTCCGGTAACACCAGGACAGACAGTGCAACAAAATAGGCTTTAAACAAGCCAATCATTGCTTTTAAAATTCCTTTCAGAGATTTTAAACCACATATTAGTAAGTACTGTGTGGTAGGCGGAATGGGTTGGGGCAACAGATAACAAGCTCCATAGCTTCCGACCATATACTAGTAATAATACCTACTCGTCTAATAACCTTTGTAGGAAAGCCTGTAATTTTGACATGATGTTATATTGGTCATACGAGACTTAACACTGTCCTTTTTGTTCAGGGATGTGGCTAGAGGGCTTCAGCTGGGGAAGGGGGGGGGGGGGGGGGGTGCCACCGGTGTAAAGTCCAACTGTGAGTGGTTTCGATAGGTGATTGCACTGCAGCGCTGGGTGATATCTTTTAACCCTTTATCCAACGAATCGCCCGCATCCGCGCGCGTAATATGCAAATACAGCTGCTGAAAAAATATTATTTTTCTAAACATTTCAACAAAACCATATCATGGGACCCCTCTTTGGAACGAGTTCGTTCCAAAGAGGGGTCACATGATATGGTTTTGTTGAAATTTTTTAAAAAGATTTTAAAAAATGATATTTAAAATAATGAATTATGAAATCGTCTGCGTTGGGTAAAAGGTTATGAACCCTTCTGAAAATGTTCACTTGTCCTGAAACGGAAAAAGCATCATTTACAATGTGTCTGGGTCAGAAAATTTACCGGATTGATGTCAGAGTCGAAATTTTGAGGCCATGTCAATTTTAGAGTAGGAAATTTGAAAATCAAGTTTCCAGTTGGAAATAAAAGATCAAAATTTCTCATCATTAGTTGTAATTTTAATATTTTTCATGAACAATGTTAATTTATTGAATTTCCAACTATTTGATTTTTGACCTCGGAATTTCCAACTATTGAAAAAAATACTCCTAGCTGGGGGGGGGGGGGGGGGGGGTGAGACACCCCCACACCCCCCTGTCGCCACATCCCTGTTTTTGTTAGAGGGTAATATGCTACCGGAAGATGTCTCTTCTCGGCAGGTAATGACAGTGGAAGATATTCTTGTGCACTGTATAGAATTTAATCTTGTCAGATGGCAGTATTTCACTGCGGCGTCTCTTGTTTTACAACACAAACTCCCATAAAATTCTGGCATTTCTCAAGAAAATCAACCATTTTAATAAATTTTAAATTGTTTTTATTCTTTTAAACTCTCATCTATTTAAATTATTTTCATTCGTTTTTCTTCTCCCAAAACGAATCGTATTCCCATTCCCACTCGCCGAAAGTGGTATTCCACTCCCACCATTGTATTTCACTCTCAGCGATGAAGGACTGTTTTTTCATTGTTTACAAATCGGTTGAGTCGAATCAATTATAAAGGGTTGTTTTGGGAAAACAAATAAGGTGAAAATAAAATAAATGTAAAAGTTCACTGCTCGGATTCGAGTACGATTTTATCCTCTCGTGAGCTGAGCGGATTATAGTTTCACTCGGATAAAGCCTCGTGAAATAATCCTCCCGCGCCCCACTAGAGGTTAACAATTTCACTCCAATCCGAGCAGTGAACTATTGTATTCAACAAGTTAATTTACACAGTTTTATTTCCGCAACTGGTCTCATTTTCCCATTACTGTTATCACCACTTATTTTTATACTTCCTGTTCTTTCCAGATTCCATCTACTCCTTTTATTTACTGAAAGATAATGTTCTATTTTATACTTTTCATCACCACGATATGGCCTAAGATGCTGATGTAGCGCAACGCACTAATAAATAAATAAACAAATTATTTTAAGAATGCATTATTTTTAAGACTGGTTACTTCTTATCCACAAACAGTGAAATGTGATAATCCTTTTTGTCCTGACTGCACTGGACACTGGTCTTAACCTATATACATTCATTAATTATTCTTCCATCCAGCTAGCAGCTTATATATGTCTGTTGCGTTTGGGTTTTTTTTCTCGTCTCCCCACAATCCCGCACAGAGGTGAATATTAATGTCTAGGAATTACAAGCATACTATGTAGCATAACCCTGTAGTACTGGTATATGCATGCATGGCAGTGACACAGAATGTTCTGCAAATTGTGCCTAGTTGTGGTATTGTTGAGCAGCCTTACGTGGTGTGCTACTGCAAAGCACGCTAAAAGTAGAGTGTGATGTCAAATGGTACAGTATGGAATGTTTTAGTATTTGGCATCAAACAGAAAAGTGTGGCATAGCATATCATGGTGTAGTGTAACATGGAATGATAAACTAAATCCTATTCTATTCTAGTCTACAGTTGACAAAATTTAACACACTATGGCAGAGTAAGTATGTCGTGGCATTATATTACAAGGTATGGTACAATGTAGTATACTGCTACACTTTTTGTTGTTTCTTGTTTTCTTTTCCGCATATTGAAAAGGCGACTCGGGCGGGAAACTCGTCTCAACCCTTTTCAACAAGTTTTACATTGATTCTCAGTAAGCTACCCAAAAGGCCTCGTCCCGATCATTGTCCCGTACGACTATGCATTACTCCTGTACCCAACTGTGACTCTCTGTTTTGAACTTTCTTGTACTGTTACATTCGGCAGAGACGAAAGATCATTTAAACACTGTAACAGCCTGTAATGCAGACAAAACCCCTTGTTCGCTGCTCACCATCCAACTAACACGACCTACACAATGTACTCGTATTATTGTTATCGGGGGAAGTCGAGAAGAAAGTCAATCTGGCTATAACTCTATACAACGTACTCGTATTATTGTTTTCAGGGGAAGTCGAGAAGAAAAGCCAATCTGGCTATAAATTCCCCCAGTGGTATACAGACTTACACGTATTATTGTTATCAGGGGAAGTCGAGAAGAAAGCCAATCTGTCTATAACTTCCCCTAGTGGTATACAGACTTACTCGTATTATTGTTATCAGGGTAAGTCGAGAAGAAAGCCAATCTGTCTATAACTTCCCCCAGTGGTATACAGACGTACACGTATTATTGTTATCAGGGGAAGTCGAGAAGAAAGCCAATCTGGCTATAACTTCCCCCAGTGGTATACAGACTTACTGCTATTATTGTTATCAGGGTAAGTCGAGAAGAAAGCCAATCTGGCTATAACTTCCCCCAGTGGTATACAGACTTACTCGTATTATTGTTATCAGGGGAAGTCTAGAAGAAAGCCAATCTGTCTATAACTTCCCCCAGTGGTATACAGACTTACACGTATTATTGTTATCAGGGGAAGTCGAGAAGAAAGCCAATCTGGCTATAACTTCCCACAGTGGTATACAGACTTACTCGTATTATTGTTATCAGGGTAAGTCTGGAAGAAAGCCAATCTGTCTATAACTTCCCCCAGTGGTATACAGACTTACTCGTATTATTGTTATCAGGGTAAGTCGAGAAGAAAGCCAATCTGTCTATAACTTCCCCCAGTGGTATACAGACTTACTCGTATTATTGTTATCAGGGGAAGTCTAGAAGAAAGCCAATCTGGCTATAACTTCCCCCAGTGGTATACAGACTTACTCGTATTATTGTTATCAGGGGAAGTCTAGAAGAAAGCCAATCTGGCTATAACTTCCCCCAGTGGTATACAGACTAAGTGTTTAAATATTTCCTTGACTTTTAATTTATCAAATGTTTCCTTTATTATTATTATATGTCAGTAGTATGTCTCGCACGTTTGAGGTCCATTCTGGGGGACCCCGGTGGGGGACCCCGGAAGTGACGTCATGTCATGTGACCTAGTGCCGCCATGTTGTGTTGTTATGGTAACCCGCGTGAGCGGCCATGTTGTGACGTCATCTCCATAGTGATACGTGATGTGAGTACGCATGCGCAGCGCGTGTTGTTAGGGTGATACGTGTTTCCGTCGTCCATTTTGTATACTGGAGGCCGCCATCTTGGTTTCTATGGTAGCACGTGATTGCTATGTTACCCAATTTTTCTGCAATAAGACGGGGTATGTTCGTTGGGTATGTTCCTTTGTAGAAGAGTAAATCTAATTACCACAGACAACCCGACAATCCCCCAAAACACCAAAATCCACCCGAAATCACCGAAATTGACTTTATTTCCCCATTTTATCGGTTTAGCACGTAGTGCTATATTACCAATGGTTTCTAACAAGACAGGGGTATGTTCAGAGGGTATGTTCGATTGTAGAAGAGTAAATCTAATTACCACAAACAACCCGACAATCCTTCCAAATCACCAAAATCCACCCGAACTTGACTTTATTTCCCCAATTTATCGGCTTAGCACGTAGTGCTATAGTACCAAGGGGTACAGGGGGTATGCTCTATTGAATGGGAGTACAGGGCCTGATTTTCCCAGAAGCCCATTTTTAATGCCTATTGCATATATTTCTCTATCACTAACAGTCTATCCAGTTCAAACTATCTCTGGTTCTCTCGCCCAAGTCTTATAATTGCCAGTGCTCGATTTCCCATAATGCAGTTATCTCCCTTGTGTATATCAAAAGCATTCCCAAACCCAATAAACAATCGAGCAGTTACTGATAAAGCATTGCTCGAATGACTCGAATCCCATCGAGCAAATGAGCTTTAGAGTAATTGCTCGATCGAGTGACTCGGCATATTGCTCGAACGACTCGAATCCCATCGAGCAAATGGGCCAACGAGCATTTGCTCATTCGAGTGACTCCTCGAACGACTCTTAGACTCATTTCAGAAAAAAGGGATTCCATAGCCATAGGCGTTTTCAAAAAAGGGATTCCACAAATGGGATTCCAAAAAGGGATTCCAAAAGTGGGATTCCGTCTTATGTCGAGTGACTCGCAACTATTGCTCGAATGACTCGAATCCCATCGAGCAAATGAGCCAACGAGCAATTGCTCGATCGAGTGACTCCTCGAACGACTCGACGACTCATTTCAGAAAAAAGGGATTCCATAGCCACAGGCGTTTTCGAAAAAGGGATTCCACAAATAGGATTCCAAAAAAGGGATTCCACAAATGGGATTTCGTTTCCATCTTGTCGCCAAAGCTCCAAGTCCACTACAGGTCTATGGTCTATCTGTCCTATCATTAGCTTCTACAACTTGTTGTAGTCTTGTTCCATTGCGGCCTTGTACCAGTACTATTGGCTTCTGTTATTCTGCCCCATATCTCATCCATTACTTCCTAGCTATACCTAACTCAGTCTCGTCTATAACATTGACCAAGGTTGAATCAGATTTCCCCTGTATACATATAAAGCATTCCGTAATTGAGATTCTTAGCCGAGTCCGTAAAATTTGGATTCCGTGTTACGCGCATAATATGCAAATTCAGCAGCTGAAGAAATATTAATTTTTTAAAATTTTTAACAAAAACATATCATGTGACCCCTCTTTGGAACGAGCTCGTCGAGCTCGTTCCAACGAGGGGTCACATGATATGGTTTTGTTGAAATTTTTTGAAAAATTAAAAAAAATGATATTTCAAATAATAAATTTTGATATCGCCTGCGTTGGGTAAAGGGTTAAACAAGATGGAATTTATACCATTCCCAGTTGCATTACTAATAGTGTTTGGTCCGAGTATTCTTCGCTGGATTACACATCTTCGAATATTCGAAAATCTTGTATAGTATATTCGAATATTCGATCGCTCGACCAGGATCGTTCTCAGAGAGAGAGAGAGGAGAGAGAGAGAGAGAGAGAGAGAGAGAGAGAGAGAGAGAGAGAGAGAGACAGACAGACAGACAGACAGAGACAGAGAGAGACAGAGACAGAGAGAGACAAAGAGAGACAGAGAGAGAGACAGAGAGAGACAGGGAGAGACAGAGAAAGAGAGAGAGAGAGAGAGAGAGAGAGAGAGAGAGAGAGAGAGAGAGAGAGAGAGACAGAGACAGAGAGAGACAGAGAGAGACAGAGAGACAGAGAGAGACAGAGACAGAGAGAGACAAAGAGAGACAGAGAGAGAGAGAGACAGAGAGAGACAGGGAGAGACAGAGAAAGAGAGAGAGAGGGAGAGAGAGAGAGAGAGAGAGAGAGAGAGAGAGAGAGAGAGAGAGAGAGAGAGAGAGAGAGAGAGAGAGAGAGAGAGAGAGAGAGAGACAGAGACAGAGACAGAGACAGAGACAGACAGAGAGAGACAGAGAGAGAGACAGAGAGAGAGACAGAGACAGAAACCGAGAGAGACAGAGAGAGACAGAGAGAGAAAAAAATTCATATTTCTATACGCCGCTGGAAATACTGGCGATGTTGATGTCTAAAACATCCAGGTACGAAACGAATTCTGACGGAAGGGCATATCCACAGCTCTCAAGCAGGAGTGTCCTATGAGATTGTAAAGTACCTAGGAAATGTTCGAACGTTTGACAGCCATGAGGTAAATCGCTTATCAGTGTTCTGGTGGATAAAAATAAGATGGAGGCTTGAGGCAGATCGTTCCGTCACCCGGATTTTGGGCCGATACCACAACACTTTGTAAAACTCTTTAAACACTGCACCTGAATATACATCATACAGGAAGGATTATGTTGACTAAACTATCCCTAAGGAGAGGGAGACGACTTACATAAGCTGATAGCTTTCCGTCGAATCCCTCTCATATACAGCGATCTATCTTCGTTTACCTTTGTTATTTTGTGTACTGTTGTACATTGTGTTGCTTGTTCTTCTTTGTACCTCTTGCGTTCTGTATACAAATAACATAATTTCAAATAAATATTGTTTAAACTAAACTATCCCCAATACAAATATAGAAATAAATCTCCCCCACCTCACCTATTAGCAGAATCTACGCCAAAGTAGACACCATTTTGAAATCGTGAACTTACGGCTCGATAATATTAATCTTTTGTAGATTAATGTTACATTTTTCAGCCTCGACTTGAGTTCATTCACTTGAATTGTTCCAGCTCTTGTTGCTATTAGTATGCAGTGTATGTCGTATCAATGAATCTTGATTTCGTCTATACACCATACCCACGAGGCTCTCAGACGGTGATCGATGATTTGGTCCATCTTGGTTTTATACGAATTATATATAAGACTATACAAAAAACACACAATGGATGATGAGAGAACTGAATTCGAATTAACCATTTACTGTGTAAATATACAAGCTTCATACAACTGTAAATATTGTCTCACTTTTGACGGCAATTCCTCTGTTTGGGTAAATCAATAAAAAAGAAGAGAATTCCAGAAACGGAATGGAGGTAGTTTCAGAAGCGGAACTCCCTGAACTCTTCCCCTGTCATCAGATCTCCTTCACAGGAGATCTAATCATAGAAGACGAGTTCAGAAGGAGACATTTGGTCGCCTGAGTGCTAGAATGTTCTATGTCCCATATGGGACATAGAACATTCTAGCACTCATGCGACGATTGGTTAGTATTTTGCGGAGGCTTCGGCAACTCAATGATTTCCGAAACAGCGCAACTCGAATCGAGTCAACGGGACAATTTTGAATCGAATTGAATTTCGTAGGTTCGTAGGGTCCTACCCTTTACCTATTCTAGTAGCGACAGATCCGGACAGCGCTATTCACAAAAATCCAATGAGTGTTAATAAGTTTAGTTTTTAAGGCAAAAACTGAAAAAGTTTTGTTAAATTCGTTTTGTAAGCGTCGTCTTCTATTATATAGTATTTAGGTAGAAGTTTTAAAATAATTTATTTCATAGTCTACGTGTCTGGGATTGTGTCCTCCAGGGAGTAATCCTTGCTTTTCCAGATTCCCCCTGACACCTGAATACCTTAGGCAGCCGATAAGGATTATACAATTTGATTATTATTTTTTCATCCGCTTTGCCTTTGTGCTTTAACTATGCAGTTTATGTGGCCTTTTGATGTTGATGGAGCAACCCTTGGTTCTCCAGATTTCCCCTGACACCTGAATACCTTAGGCAGCCGATAAGGATTATACAATTTGATTTTTCAACCACTTTCCCTTTGTGCTATAACTATGCAATTTATGTGGCTGTTTGATGTTGATTTTTGTTAAACTTGAAAATTTTATACAACAATAATAGCCCAGAAATCCACCTTGGACCACAATAGATAATTTAGTTTAGTATGTTTTTCTTATTGTGTCCAGACCAATCTGATTTCTATTTGCCTAAAGTCATCTTTGAGGGTCTCGCAAGACTAAAATGTTGAATGCATTCGTTCAGAAAAAATGTATTACCATTTCAGACGATTAAGTTTTAAGCAGTAACAGTCGTTACCGTAAAAATTATGACACTTTTTGGACACTGTAAATCCAGGGAGCACTTTTGTAGATTGTAGGCTGAAAAATTATTTATTAATACTTATTATTCTTACTGGTAACCGGCTGTCGGAGTGTTTATCGCATTTTAACCCTTTACCCAACGAATCGCCCGCATCCACCCGCGTAATTTGCAAATTCAGCAGCTGAAAAAATATTATTTTTCGAAAAAATTCAACAAAACCATATCGTGTGACCCCTCTTTGGAACGAGCTCGTCGCGCTCGTTCCAAAGAGGGCTCATATGATATGGTTTTGTTGACATTTTTTGAAAAAATTTAAAAAAATATATTTAAAATAATAAATTTTGAAATCGTCTGCGTTAGGTAAAGGGTTAAATGAATATTAAGCCGCGACTTTGAAAAGAATAAGTTGACCATTTGCCATATATCGTTCGAAAGAAATCGTTCCTGTCGATGAAATAAATTAACCAGAAGGTGAGAATTTGTTTTTCTCGAAAACGGCAGGTAGAATCAATAAAATACAATAAAAGGCAGACAATAAGAAGACAGCAGCGTAATATAACTAGTCGATCACTCGCGAAAAATTCCGTGAAATGTCATTTTCTATAAAGATGAGATTTGTGTGCACGTGTTACTATTTATAGCCTACGTGTCCATGCAGTCTATTTCGGATTACAGCTGTGATACACGTGTTGTGGGCTTTTTTGGAAGCATACTGTGTTTTATTTAAAATAATACTTTTTGATCTATTTATGTTCAATTATTGCTAAAATAATGCACAATTGTTGTTCATGGCGGTCATTCATTCGGACAGCAACGAAGGTAAATTTAGAAACCCCGTATTTTCGGCGTTGTGATTACTTCCTATCACTTTCGGGCAACTTCAGTTATATCTTCGCAATGTCGTGCCATCTGAACATTTGTCTGAATTCAAGTTTTTTTTAATTAGAGATTTAAGTAATCTCTCTTTACTTCTGGTGTCTTACACTTTGCATACAGTGCATTTTACGTGCTATTGTACCTACATGTAAAAATCCCAGTCGATATGTTTCTAAATTAACGGCTTATTGCCCCTTTATCAACGGCATTTGTTAAGGTGTTGCATATCATACTAAAGAATAAGGAACATCTCTAAGAGAGAAACTTTCCATTTGAGATTAAGAATTGGACGTTCTCTATCAGGGCAGTGCGAAGCTTCGGAATTCGGACTGTCGATTCGACTTTATAAGAGTCGCTGAAATTTTCGAGTTGAAGAAATGTTTTCAAAACCTATTAAGTATCTTTTGAACTCTCCTTCTGTCATCAGATCTCCTGTACAGGAGCCCTGATGGGAGAAGAAGAGGTCAAGGAGGTTCCGCGTCCGAAACTACTTTGATTACGTTCTGGAATCTTCTGCATTTGTGATAGACTTGCCAAAAACAGAGAGTCGCCGATACTTATTTACGGGTTGCAAAATGGTGAAGTATCTACAACATTAGGAGCGATGAGATTCGATTCGAGATTCGATTCGGCATCATCATTCTGGTTTAATTCGAGATTTGATTCGTCCTGAAATTTGAGATCTTCCTTGCCCTACTCTCTATCACAAGGACTTGGCCTGGAAGAGTTCAATCTTCTAGTAGACTTTTTAATATATTTAACCATTAGCCGTACGCCTTCATGTTACAGGTTTTGTTGGACTGTTGGTTATGATTACTGAACAAACTCATATCACCCCACTTCTTCCCCACTGGAACAATAAAACTAAGCCAAGTATCAAATCCTTGGTAGGTTCGAATTCTAGATCGAACTAAAAGGTCCTCATTGCAAAGAGACGAGTTTTTACAGTGATATTTTTACGGTAGTGGTACACGCTGCTTGTTGCCAGATTTTACAGTATTTGTAATGGTAATTTTATGCACTGTACAAACTGAATGAGTACACTTTACGGAAGAGAAGTAGTGGACACTGGTTGCATAGGTACCAGAATTGGGTGGTCAGGTGAAACACTCTCTCAAGTCCGAGAGAAAAAAATTAGAAACACTATTTCGCATCTTTTCCTTATGCTTCACAAAGCACAAGTCAAACTGATACACGAGTGGACAATATTTCCACGGACGCAAAAACATTTGATTCCAAAACACTAATTACAGGAATAATCATCAAAAATTTAATTAATGAAGCACCGGGTACAACCCGGTGCTTCATTAATTAAAATTTTGCTGCTGATGATTTATATTACTTGGTAAACGCATGCGTGGACACCACTGTCCGCGCGTGGATTACGACCAGTCCACGGCGACTGTACTGTTCGCATTGTGGTGGAACTCTCTGTGACAGCTGATGTTTTTTACAAATAGCATTGATGGTATGATTAACAATCAACTTTTAAAGTGTGAAAAATATAACTGTTCGCAATGTAAAAAAAATGTTAGGTATGCATACAATATTAAACCTGACACTCACAGTGAAAGGATAAGTGATTCTTAATTACTTTTTATTATTTGGACGTAGGGCCACGGTGTGAAAAGAGCTATTGGGACTACCTTACATTTCAACAAAGCTGACACACAATTTAAGTTTCATGTTAAATTCTGAACTATATTTTTTTTGAAAGTGGAAGCATATGTACACCCGAGATCTGAATTCGCCTATCAAAAATGAAGATTTTTTTTAATGAAATTGAATGATAATATTCTATCTTTGAAAAAGGGTTAGTGATAAAATGGTATTATTCAGTCTCTATGATTGAAACAAATATATAAGATAAATAAAAATATATGGGTGTTACATAATGGTTTTCTGTGACAGGGAACGATGTGGACTCGTTATTCAGTGGCGTGGTACGTTTAAAGGCGGCATACATCCACCTTCTCCTCGTCGTTAGGCCCCATTCAATGATGGGAGTGTTTCGTTGGATGACTTCTGGTAATTAACTTGCGATTTCGAAATAATCTAGTTTTTGTTTGAATTCATGACAACTATAAAAAAAAAACAGAAGAAAGAAAAAAGTATTAAGGAAAAAATACCTCTGTGAAGGTTGTTTTGACACCTGTTTGTTTTAAATAATGTGTATAAGTCTGCCCAAAACATTATCATAGAACATTTCTGTAGTTTTCTTGGAAATGTCCTGGATGGAATTTGATAATAAGAACTGTCTGTGACACATATACTTTTTCAAGATGATCTGAAGCCAAGATACAGTATATTCCACACACAACACTAAGAACACTTCTAGTCTCATTGTATTTATTGTCCAGGAGTCCGCGTTTTTCACTATGAAATTGTAATAATAATAACACTTCGGCCGTCGGCCGCTGATTTGTCGCGGTTCTCGTATGAGAAGGCCTTGGTTACCCATGTTCTACCAACTGCCTCCCTATTCCCGCGCTTCTTCTCTCCTCCCAACACTCGGAGACGAACTGCTTGATGACATCCCTTGCCTCATTCTTCCCAATTTCTTCGATTAGTATATTAGGCCTCTCCTTTGAGTCGCCCCCTAACCATATCTCCTTCATTCTCCCATCCCACTTCCCCATTATACTCCCTGTGAATCTTGTTCTTTTAGACTGGTATTCCAGGGTCTCCACCACGCCCAAGTTACACATCTGGCACTCCTTTTCACTGTTTTTCCCAATTTTTCCCCTCAGCTCCAGGGACCGCGATCCCAGCTTGATATATTGTAAATAGGCATTGATGATAAACAGTATGAATCAAAGTAGATGGCCGAATCATTGTCTTTAACCCTTTGAACCCTGGTGGTATCTTCCATGTCAGTTCCATGGTAGCAATAGGAAGAGTCCATATTTATTATTTGGGGTAGACCAATTAATATTTTCAACGTGCAGCCTTAGGGCTGCACGTTGAAAATATTGATTGGTCTACACCACACAATTACCTTGCAGTCATCCCCATTAATGACATTATGACGTAACTTGTCACCCGGCCGGAAAAACGGCCTCTGGAGTTCAAAGGGTTGAAATATATTGCTAACAAATGCTGTCCTGGTTCTTTCGATGGGTCTGTGTTCACAATATATGCTTATCTATGTTTAGGTTTTTTGTTTTGGTAACAAGTCTCTTGAACACAGGTTTCCATTTAACGATAATAGCCCTTGAGGGGTGTCAAGGATATATTATAATTGTATGGTTTCCATCTTTAATATCACTTCTCTGAATTTGTTGACTTCAATCTCCACATAAAGTCCTGTACAGATGACAATGTTGATAACCTATGTGAGGTGATTTAGCGAACTGAAGTTTATTTGTAAGATTACCAGACTTTTTAGATTGATTCATTGACCTGATCAGGTTTCGAATCAATACGCCCCGTGTTTGTAAGAATGCTCGTATATGAACATATGAGCACGTGGTCTGAGCACATCTCCATCTGCTGACAGAGAGCTAAAAAATTAAATCAAAAGTGTTTCAAAGAGTTCAAAAAACGTCCTCATAAAAGATACCACTTGACTGCAAAATTTTCTATAGGAATTTTCACAGGGTTTCTGGTATCTATAATCCCCTAAACAGGACTCACGATATAGGTACTAGAATACTATGGGAATTTCTATAGTACATTTGGTACCTATACCGTCGTATTTTGGTAAGGGGAATCCTGTGTTAAATCATAACACCGTAGTACCTCCAGTATACATTACTAACAAACTGTTGAAAACAGCGTTTGTGAGTACATAATAACAAGTACGCCTGCCCGTACAATGCATGAATATTTATTCTTTCCGAGAATACGCACATGTGCCTCACGAGGCAGCTGCGTTGTCACGGAGGTTCTGAATGTTGGGGAGTTCCTCCCACACTTTTCCTGAAAAACGTCAACCGTATATTATTTATTTATTTATTTATTTATTTATTTATTTATTGGTGTTTAAGGTCACATACCTATGCACAATAGCTAATCATGACCGTGACAGTTTTACGGGTGGAGGAAGCCGGAGTACCCGGAGAGAACCACCGAGCAACGACGAGCAGCTGCCAGCTCCCCAACATCGTAACTCCGCATTGCAGCACAGGCAGGGTTAGATTGGTTGAAGACATGCGTACCATCGACGTGGAGTACGCCTTAGTACACGGCGTCATCGTGCCCCCATGAGGACAATCGGGGTTAAGTGCATTGCCCAAGGACACAACGCGGGAGTCCGAATCGATCGCTCAGACGGTCACCCATACGAGGATTAACCGGGCTCGACGTTGCTTAACTTCGGTGATGTGAATCAACCGAACCGTATATACATCCGTGCCTGAATTCCCTGAATTCGCAACCTAATACGTCCTGGGTTATTTTATGGTTATTCCTTCCATTCTGCATACTTAAACCCTGGAATGTACCCAGGGTACACCATTTGGTCTGAACAGGTACTTGTTTTTCCCGAGGAGGACGCTGGGCCTTCATCTATTGTCGATACACAATCTTAACCCTTGAACCCTGGTGGTATCTTCTATGTCAGTTCAGTGGCAGCAATTGGAAAAGTCCTTATTCATTGTTCGGAGGGAAGACCAATTAATATTTTCAACGTGCAGCCCAAGGCTGCACGTTGAAAATATTAATTGGTCTACTCAACCATCACTTACTTAATGAAATTGTGAAGTATCATGTCCCTGAGCCCCGAAAAGTAACCTCTCGGGCTCAAAGGGTTAATATTTATTTATTTATTTATTTATTTATTTATTGGTGTTTAAGGTCACATATTTATGCACAATGGCTAATCATGACCGCGACAGTTTTACGGGTGGAGGAAGCCGGAGTACCCGGAGAGAACAACCGAGCAGCGGCGAGCAACTGTCAGCTCCCCAACATACTAACTCCACACATATTTACGTAGCAACCATCTTAATGAATAAAATTATGTCGTATCATATTACTGGACCGGAAAAGCAGTCTTTCGGGTTCAAAAAGTCAACTGATCATGAGGTGAAATGAAGTTGGAGAAAAATATGTTGCCCCCCCCCCCCCCAAACTTCATTTGGTCAGGCAAGTTCCCTGTCACAAGGCACGACATACTCGAGCAATTATTTTTCATTCAAATCAGCGAGGGAGGGGGGGGGAGGAGGAGGGAGGGAGACTTATTTCTTATTTCCTGTGTTTGATAACTAGTCGAGTTCTAAATTATTTTTGGTCAAAAAAAATTCTTTAAAGGTTCGTGCCTTGTAAACATTTATGGGAGAGTGCCTTTCACAAGGCAAATCCATATAGGCTAAATAATTTCACTTCACAGATTTTATGGAACACGTGTACAGAATATGAAGCCTTTAAGTTGTATAAAAAAATGCCCAAATTTGGACGTCCAGCACTTAACCAGTTATTGGAGAAATATGAAATACATTTGTGTTCAGTTATATTTATTTTATATTTATTTTTTTCGAATGATAAATACCATCCACATGATATTTGAATTTGAGATGTTTTCTGTTGAACAGAGCAAACTGGATGTTTACAAAATAAATATAATAAAAACACACTGTATTTTATTCATGGTTTGTTGAAAACATGCACATATAGAATATTCCCTCAGTAGCTTGGTGTACCAAATATTCACCACGAGTGGTGAAGTGGTGTTAACCGCTAGCCTGTGGTGCGCGGTTAACACCACTTAACCACGAGTGGTGAACATTTGGTACACCAAGCTACTTTGGGTATATTTTATTTATCATATGACTCGTCCGTTTTGTTCACTTTAAAACAGTTGATATTTTGTTTTCATATTAATCAGTGATAAATGAAGCCTTCCGTCAATTTCATTGGTCAATCTCAAAACTAGACAATTTGATTGGCTGAACAAAATACAACTGGGCCACATTTTCATAATTTGCATAATTAGAGTTGGGTGCTTTCATTGGTCAATTTCAAAACTGGACAATTTGATTGGCGAAACAAATTACAACTGGGTCACATTTGCATAATTTCAGTAGGGAGAATTTACATTATCTGTCGTATTTTGGGTGGGTTATATTGTAATATTCTTTTACCTACAAGAAATACGCCGTTCATTCTTTTTTATATTTTCACTTTTTGCTTCCAAAACATAGGTTATGAACCCTCATTGGAACGAGCTCGACGAGCTCGTTCCAATGAGGGGTCATAACCTATGTTTTGGAAGTAAAAAATGAAATTTTTTAGTTATATGAGGATGTTTTTTCCAGGTTCCGTCTACAACTCAAGTTAGGTGATGGGTTAAACAGTCATACCAAGTCACTAATTTGTCCGTGTGTGTGTCATATGATAAATAGAATATGGAATGAGTGTTTTTCTCATATAATATTTATAGGCTCGCCAAAACGGAAAATAATACTTAGAGTCGTTTCATAAATATTATATGAGAAAAACACTCTTTCTATATCATCTATGTTTCGCAGTTTATTATCTTTTGCTTACAACCAATTGGGTATTTCGGCAAAGAAGCAGTTGAAGAAGAACAGGAGAATCTTTGAGTCAAATGGCTGGTTCTCGGGAGTTAGATTTCGGAGTACGTATCTCTCATGAAATTCTGTTTCCGTCATACTGGTTTTTCTTCACCGTTGTTAAATCGTCCTCACCGTGTAATTTATATCACAATGGTTCTGTCTATTTCACACCTACGATTCACTCCAAAAATCAAGGCTCAGTTGGTTAAAAAGGCGAAAAGACGACCACAACGTCATCGGTGCATGCTGTTATTCTCAGGGTAAAAGTGGACAAGGTTGTTTGGGTTTTTTAAAGGAATCATATAGCCTATCGTTATATAATTTGTGACAAAATTGAATGAAGCAAAGCTAGGACGCCAAAAGAGCAAATTATTACAAAAGTGGGTGCAACACGCCTGCAGTTTGCTAAACGTGGAGACGATTTGCATCACTGATACATGTCGGCCCATTAAGCTGGGGACTTTACCAAGAAAAGTTTATCAAATTTTAACAATATACCATTGAACCGAATATGGAACCAACAGCTTGTCTGGGCGTGAACTTAGTTTTCTGGTGCAGGAAAACGTTTACCGGAGGCCGGACATGTGCATAAAAGGATAATTCAGTTTATTTCGGTGAATCGACTAGGATTTCAACACACTTCTGTGCCTAGCGATTTAGTAATTTTTAAAACAAGGCACGTGCTTGTCATTGTGAAATGACGTCGTTGGAACATAATTATGTGAATTATTCAATTTTATTTCTACACTCTGTTATTATTGTCAATAAGTCATTGACGTTGAAAATTGTCCCTATTAATTCCATCTAATGGTGAAAAATCTCTTCTAAATTGACACCTAATCTTATTAATAACGAGAGTGGAATAATTCAGCCTTGCGTCAATTGCGATGCGCAGGCGTTGTAGCGGGGGAGGAATTCGTCACATACAGGTGAATTGTGCACTTGGTGATACCTTCTTGAAATTTGGCACACTGTTAGTGTAGGCTATGAGGTTCTCAAAAACGATCGGCTACAAGTTGACACCGACCGGTGGCGACCAGTAGCGGCACAATCCAAAATGGCCGCCAGCGGCTGAAGGGAACCTCCTTTTCGACGGTCTACCGACTATACATCCGATTGTAAGGGCGCGAAAGTGAACTCTGATCCACGCACGTGTTGGAAACAGACGTGGGAGATGATGTAGAATAAAACGAGATTCTCTATACGGACGCATCAATTTCTTGGAACTTGAAAAGAGCGTTGTTTCTCCGGGATCAGCGTCATTCAGGCAAACCTGAATGACGCTGATCCCGGAGAAACAACGCTCTTTATGAAGCAGTCTCTTTGCCATACAATCTCTTGTTTGGCGTAATTCCGCAAGCAATTCTGATTTGTCTGTCGAAATTAATTCGAGAACGCGATTGTTCACAAAAATCATTCACAGAATGAGTGAGAATCCTCTTCGTGTACGGACTAGTACTGACTGGGAACGTTGTTGCTTTTGCCAGCAAGACAGTTCCAAGAAATTGATGCGTCCGTATAGAGAATCTCGTTTTCATGACGCCTATAAAGCTATTGAGGAAGACATAACGCGCTTCCTAGATAATGGCGTTGAGCTTCCATATAATTTGACCATTGATTGTTTGATGAGAGAGAGTGATGAGTGTATGTCGATGTCACTGTTGACGAATAAGGCAATATATCATAAGACATGCCGTGACAGTATTCGGACTCACATCGTACAGCGCGTGCTACACAAGCGAGAGCGAAATGAGGCAGTGGCATCCTGCTCCACGCTGAGTCCTAAAAGAACACGGACAAGTTTTGAATCTGGCTGTGACAGGAAACTGCCCCAGTGTGTTTATTGTCACAAACGCGAAGGTGACAGCAGTGAGCCTATTTGCAGATCAATGTCTGATAACAATAAACTCAAAATTATGGCAAAGGAAGCCGAGAACTGGGTTGTTTTTTCTCGGGTCAATGCAGCATTTGATTCCGCTGCTAGTGATCTTTACTATCACAAAACCTGTTATTGTAAGCTTGCCAATGAAGCACGAGCGGCTAAATCTAAAAAGTCGAAGAACGCCGAACATTCCGCGTCAGGCCTGCCCTATGACCCTCTCGTTATGGCAGAGCTCATAACATTTGTTGAACACAACGATTCCGCGATGAAGCTTGTCGATCTCAAGAATCTGTACAGTCGGAGGTTGAAGCAAGTCGGTTCTGATTGGCTTAGTGAAGAAATACATTCCACTCGATTCAAAGAACATTTGTTGCAGAAATTGGGCGATGGCTGGGACGCCTTCACACAGGGTAGAGATGTGTTTATTTCAAGTAGGTTTCGAGTTGGCTCCTTGTTGTCCGAATCTTTAACTCGTATAGTGTCTGAGGAAGAGGCAAAAAAGATAGTTGATGTGGGTCTTCTTCTGCGTAAACACATACTCATATCTCAAGCTCCTTTCACGGGATCATTTTCATCTTATTGCTTGAGCGAGCCTGTACCCAACTCACTCCTGACTCTTCTTAGAGTTCTACTTGAGGGCACATGTAGTATACAGAACTTAGGCGATGATGAGACTGTTAATGCCAAGACTCGAGTGGCTTGTACTATTTCACAGATGTTGATCAGCAATTCAGCGAAACGCTCCGAACATGCACAAAATGTTCACCAGAGACGTGACAGAGAAACTCCAATGCCTCTTTATGTGGGTTTGAAGTTGCATGCCCATGATCGTATGAAAAATCTTATCAGAGATTTTCATCAAATGGGACTCTCTGTCGCTTATGATCGCGTAATGGATGTTCGCAGGAGTTTCGCGAGAGCTGTTTCACTGCGGTTCAAGAACGAAGGTGTTGTAGTCCCAGCTAACTGCAAACGTAATGTTTTCTCGATAGGAACCACTGATAACATTGATGTATCTGGTAGATCTGATATGCATGGTACGTCCATCACACTCATTGGTCAACTGAGCAGGGACAATGTGGGTACTGATCCCCCACCACTGAGTTTAGATGTTCCAGAAGACACACAAATTGAACTCCCAGACGACTATGCATTTGTTCCTTTCGTTGAAGACTTTGGTGGGGACATCAGGCTTGAATCTCCAGATGAATGTAATGTACGGCCCAATGAATATGCAGATTTGAACGTGGGAGAGAATGACTGGTTGTCTCATGTGTCACAGATCAGCAATAAAGGGAAGGTTGATGGCAGCTGGCAGCTTGATGAAGTCCCTGTGACCTTTTCAGGCTTCTTTTCAAAACATGAAGATCAAGACAATGTCAAACCTCGTGCAGTTATTGGGGTATTCCCTGTTTTCAGTGAGCAGAAAGCGGACTCACTCAGTATGCAGAAGCATGCTATGTATGTGGTCAGGGAAGCTACTGCTTTCGTAAACCCCGGCCAGATACCTGTCATTGAAGGTGACTGTCCGTTGTATGCCAGGCAGAAAAAATGTCAATGGCTGTTCCCAGAGGAGATAGGTGAGGATCGAATGGTGTGTATGATTGGATTCCTGCATCTTGAAATGTGCACCCAAGAAGCTGGTGGTAAGCTTATGGGTGGTTCTGGTTGGGAGCGAATGTTTCACCTCGCAAAGATATTCACACCCGGTGTAGCATCATCCCTACTTGGTGGGAAACATGTCAAGAGGACGCGACAGGCATATCTTCTCACTCTAGCTTGGCTTGAGATCCTCAGAAAGAATGCTTATGAGATTTACTGTCAGCAGACTGGGCCCCATGAGTCATTTGAAATGTGGGAACAGAGGATTCTTTCACAATCTCCAACTGCGCGCTATTGGGGTGAAATCGTTCGGAACTTTCTCTTGACAAGCTGTCAATTCGTTCGGAACCAACGAATCGGTAACTGGCCTGGTACACTGTGTTCTATCGATGAGTTGTGCAGTTACTTTTTTGCCCTAGGACATACAAATTATTGTCGGTGGGTCCCCGTATTTCTGAGAGACATGTCTCAGCTACCCAGGCGGCATCCTTCAATCCACAACAAATTCATGGAAGGCCATTTTGTGGTCCAGCGTAGTGAGAGGAAGTTCAGTATGATGGGTTTAGATCAGAGCCAAGAACATAGTATCCAACTACTCAAAGAAGACAGTGGTCCAAAAGGTCTCTATGGCCAGGCTGAAGAGAAAGTCGTTATTGAGCTTTCAAGGTCAGAAGTTCTGCGTGTTATAGATGAGTATGAATATGCAAGTTTCCACACAACATCATCAGATAACACGGAACACCCGGAAAGTTCGGTATCAGAGCAGAAAAAATTTCTGAATCAATTGAAATCTCTCCTCGATCTGGTGAATCAGGGACTCATTATCAACCCTTATGATGAAACTAGTGGTCAGCTGGTGACATTAGATACTGGTGAATATATGGACCCCGAAGTTAGTAAGAGTTTACGGTCATTACCCGAAAGGGGCAAGCATTTATATTCCACTTTCTTGAAGGAAAGGCTTGTGGAATGCACCGTACCCCTGAATGATGTTATTCCCAAGGCAAATATATATACCTTCCTTAACCCACCCCCAGCCAACCTGGACAAAGGCCGAGACAAACTCATGTCAAGTAAAGCAACTGCCGCAATAGTTACCCAGATGTTCGTTTCACTGCAAGCCCGGCCTGATTCAAACATGGATGAGTTTTTCATGCACGAGAATGCACGTGATCCGCCAGCATTATCCGATAGAGGTAAGCTACGGAGTGGGACAAAATCTCAAATTCTCAATTGTTTACCAGCTATTCCTGCACAAGGGAAGAATTCAGCAGCTAGACAAGCTTCAGTTGTCATCTTGGATATGCCTGCTGTAGTCCATGTAATCAAACCACAGAAAGCGGATCTGTTTGGAGAATATGCTCGATTGCAATTATTGCCATACATCGAATCTCTGATTAACACGAACACCACAAGGGTTGATGCGATCTATGACTGTTACCCCGAAGGCAGTTTGAAGAATCAGACGCGAGCAAAACGCCTCGGTGAGACAGCAGTTAGGTTGATACGGGTGTCCGAGAACGTCCCTTTACCTAAAGGGAAGAATTGGCAGGCATTCTTGAAAGTTAGTGAGAATAAAGACGAATTTTTCAAGTTCCTGTCTGCTGAACTGCTGAAATTAACATCAACATCCGAGTACCAGTTGTTAACGACATCAGGAGAATATGTACTATGCAATAAGGATGTTAGCTTATGTGACATATCTCCATCGAACCACGAGGAAGCAGACACGCGCATGATGCTTCATCTCAACCATGCAGTCTCACAAGGTCACAAAATAGCTTTTCTTCGCACGGTTGATTCTGATGTCGTCATTCTGTCTTTGCACCATTTCGCAACATTCCGTGACCTTGGACTCAGTGAGCTGTGGATTGGGTTTGGAATTGGAAAGGCATATAAAGATATGCCAATTCATGAGATAGCTTCACAACTTGGACCTGATTACTGTAAGGCCCTGACTTTCTTCCACGCCTTCACAGGTTGTGATGTAACATCCAGCATGCTCGGCATTGGGAAGAAGACAGGATGGAATGCATGGATGAATTTTCCCGCATCAACTGAAATGATGATAGAATTGACTGAGAATCCGCAAGTCTTTTCAGAGGATTCCCCTCATATGCAGCATATCGAAAAACTCACCATACAGATGTACAGTAACAGTTGTGTCAGTACACGTGTCAATGATGCGAGACGGCATATGTTCACACATGGCCTTAAGTCTATGGAAAACATCCCGCCCACCAAAGCAGCTCTGTATCAACATGTAAAAAGGGTAATTCTTGTGTCATCTTTCATTTGGCATCGTGCTCTGCAGAAACACTTATGTGTGCCAGACCCATCACAGTACGGATGGGAGTGGAATCCACGTCTCAATATTCTGGTCCCATTTTGGACTCACCTAGGAGACGCAAGTGCTGCATGTGCACTGATGCTCCACTGTAGTTGTGCCAAGGCCTGCAAGGGCAATTGCAAATGCTTGAAAGCTGGATTAAGGTGCACACCTTTGTGTAAGTGTGAAGGTGGCTGTTGTAACAATATTGAGTAGTATACTGTCATGTTAGGACCAGTCATCTCCTATTCTGGTATTTTTTTTTCCATTTTCGGCCAGTTAACACATGTCATGTTTCTAGTTGAGTTGATTTTGCTAACAAATGTTCATCCCATGTGGCTTGCTACATTGTCCGGGGTATAGGAATACAGTTTTAGATTTCGGAAAATAGTCTGTTATTTACTGCACAAGACGGTGTTAATTCATGCATAGCATGATACAATATCCCCAACTATTTTGCCTCTGTACAACAGTTGATACCTTCGTTCACCCGTGTGTTCATCTATGGTATCCTTGTCTTTCTCTGGCCATAGGCCACATGTGACTAGTCAGTTCCTACTCCATAGCAAATCAACTTGGAAATCCTTCATCTTGTAGCGCACTCATGTCTCAATGAATCCATACCTGAGTTGATCTAATAAATCTAACGTAAGGTATCAAATTGCCATACCGGATCATATTTCGATAAGTTATTCGCTAAAACATTTCGACCACTCATCGACATCAAAGGTCATGTTTTGGCTCCCAGTGGTGGCTATATCTCTATATCCCTGGTAAAGTAGCATACCATGAGGGATGGGCATTAAGTGTCGGCAACATTAATCCTGACTTGGAACACACCACATCTTAACTGGCCGAAAATGAAGAATACTACTTGTAGTCAAAAAATATTCCTGTACCTCGAATGACTGCAAACATACACTCACCCCTTCTACTCCCATTTTGCCAATGTTCTATACTGGCAAGATAACATTGTATAATTAACAACGGGAACTAATGCATCCCGAGTTCATTCCAGCACTGCCCTTGCTGGCAGACGTGTCGCTATGGTGTTGAGATTGAACCAGAACTCCTCTAGAAATTTGATAGTTTTATTTTCTTAGAAAATAAATCTATCGAAAATGCCGGAAGTTGAGAATAGACTGTCACTTTAATTGGATTATCAAATGTCCAAGTATCCCCACTGCTGCATACTATCGAGTACCCTTGTTCATGTGTTGACAGGAATCTCTCATACCATGTTCATTTGACCATTGCATTCCCGAGAAACATTCAACACTAATTTATCTACGGACGGACGATCATACTGACAGTCAGACACACAGACGCACACATCGACGGAAATTCTGATCCCATTATCCATTAATCTTCCCCCCAACTTGTTCCAAGGGCTTCACTCCATCATTCACATCAATTACAGCACATGTATGGTGTTAGGTTTGGAGCTTCAGTTGTGCGATCGGCGAAAATAGCTTTTTTTCGATCCGCTTGGCGGCCATTTTGGATTTCGCTGCTAGTGGTGGCTAGAGGATGGTGCCAACTTGTAGCCGATCGATTTTGAAATCTCTGATGCCTACCCTTACATCATGCCAAATTTCAGGAAGGTATCACCAAGTGCACAATTCTAGCGAATTCCTCCCCCGCTATTGTGCATTTTTCAGTTTTGCCTTTTCACTATTATCATTGTTTCATGGTAGATTGGGCTGCGTTGAAGTCTTGGGGTGGGTACCTCTCCATCACCACATTCAACGAGGCCCATCGAAGTTATATTTTAACAATAGAGAGGCGACAGAATGTCAAGGTTCAACAAATATTTCAAGCTAGCAAGTTTGCGAGCTTGAAATGTTTGTTGAACGTTGACATTCCACCGACTCTTTCGTGTTATATGTCATCTTTGTTCGTATAGACCTACAGTATATGGCCATGCGAAGCTTCGGGAACAGATCGATTTCGAATCTTAATAAGTTGCTATTCGGATCGATTCGCAACTGGCTGTCCGATTCGTTTCCTTTGGGAGCGCGGTGGCTCAATGGTAGACTGTTGGACTTCAATGCAAGAGGTCCCGAGTTCGATCCCCGTCCTGGACGACCCGCGTTGTGTCCTTGAGCAAGGCACTTTATCCCGGTTGCCTACATGGGGGCACGATGACGCCGTGTACCAAGGCGTACTGCACGTCGATGGTGCACATGTCGTCAACCGATGTAACCCTGCTTGAGCAGAGCTTGAACAGAGTTAGAATGTTGAGGAGCTGACAGTTACTCATCGATACTCGGTGATTCTCTCCGGGTACTCCGGCTTCCTCCACCCGTAAAACGGTCGCAGTCAAGATTAGTCAGTGTGATAAGTGTGTGACCTTAAACACCAATAAATAAATAATTCGTTTCCATTCGAATCTTTTCACATGAATATAGCTTTGTATCATTCATCTACGTCGTCTCGAAAACGTATAGTTTAGATGAAAATTGTACATGAATAAAGCAGAAAATGAAGAATAAATGGAATTTCCGAAATAATTAACTAAAAATACAATTAGCACCATGTCACCACCCATACATCTACAAAAGACTGAGATAGGTCAAGGCCGCACAAAATAAAATTAGCACAACAAGTATAAACTAGCGGTTCATAATTTTATAACATTTCACGTGCACATATCTCCACTAATTCCAGTCTTAGTAGTCACCTCTACTGATAGAAGGAAATTTAAAGTTTTCAAACAATGTCGACGATGAGATGTTGCTAGTGGCTAGTACTGTGAAGTGCCAAGTACCGGTTATTCTCGCACCCGTTCTTGTTTTTGAACTATAATCTTTACTGGGTAATATTCCAACTACATCACCAAGACAGTCTTTGACGAAGACGTGCCTTAACACTTACGCCGCCAAAAGCGACTTTTGTCGCCGAAATTTTATGATGATAATCTGTACGTTCTGGTATGCGCAGGCCAAACCTATCATCTTATTAATCGTTGGAAAGGGCTCAGAGAGCCCTTTCCAACAATTAATCAGGTGATTTTTTTTTTTATTTGGCTTTAACGACACATTAACAGCCAGGGTCATATCGTGTCGGTGACAGTTTTACGGGTGGAGGAAGCCGGAGTACCCGGAGAGAACCACCGAGCAACGACGAGCAGCTGTCAGCTCCCCAATATCGTAACTCTGAACTCTGCACCGCGGCACAGGCAGGGTTAGATTAGTTGAAGACAGGTGCACCATCGACGTGCAGTACGCCTTAGTACACAGCGTCATCGTGCCCCCCACGTAGGCAAGCGGGGTGAAGTGTCTTGCCCAAGGACACAACGTGGTTGCCGCAGGTGGGATTCGAACCGAGTACCTCTCGGCTTGCAGCCTGCACCTCTACCTACTGAGCCACCGTGCCCCAATTAATCAGGTGATAGAGTTTCAAGTATGTCATAAAGTTTATTAAACTTCCTCGCATACAGGTATGCATAGAGGTCCTCCATATATGGCTAAAGTGGGCGTGGCAGTAAAAGGGTTAATGATGTAGCTGCAATAGTACATCAGTCAGGACTTGAGGCATCACAGTCTAACAAATCCGGTTTACAACCCCGACCCCACCCAAAATCGACCGTCTCCAAGATGCCCCGATTCAATTTCCAATAATAGCTACGATCCAATTCGAAATTCGATTTAAATCGAAAATGTGTTATTCACAGGCTCGGTATACTACTTCATAACACTGTGTTATTCACGGGACTCGGTATACAACTTCATAACACTGTGTTATTCACGGGCTCGGTATACTACTTCATAACACTGTG
The DNA here is from genome assembly GCA_031216915.1 of Pictodentalium vernedei. Lineage (NCBI taxonomy): Eukaryota > Metazoa > Mollusca > Scaphopoda > Dentaliida > Dentaliidae > Pictodentalium > Pictodentalium vernedei. Next base: position 23,373,886 of record CM062289.1, read on the forward strand.
TTATTCACGGGACTCGGTATACTACTTCATAACACTGTGTTATTCACAGGACTCGGTATACTACTTCATAACACTATGTTATTCACGGGCTCGGTATACTACTTCATAACACTGTGTTATTCACGGGCTCGGTATACTACTTCATAACACTGTGTTATTCACGGGCTCGGTATACTACTTCATAACACTGTGTTATTCACGGGCTCGGTATACAGCTTCATAATACTGTGGTATTCACGGGCTCGGTATACTACTTCATAACACTGTGTTATTCACAGGGCTCGGCATACAGCTTCATAACACTGTGTTATTCACGGGCTCGGTATACTACTTCATAACACTGTGTTATTCACAGGACTCGGTATACAGCTTCATAACACTGTGTTATTCACGGGCTCGGTATACTACTTCATAACACTGTGTTATTCATGGGTTCGGTATACTACTTCATAACACTGTGTTGTTCACGGGCTCGGTATACTACTTCATAACACTGTGTTATTCACGGGCTCGGTATACTACTTCATAACACTGTGTTATTCACGGTCTCGGTATACTACTTCATAACACTGTGTTATTCACGGGCTCGGTATAGAGCTTCATAATACTGTGTTATTCACGGGCTCGGTATACTACTTCATAACACTGTGTTATTCACAGGGCTCGGTATACAGCTTCATAACACTGTGTTATTCACAGGACTCGGTATACTACTTCATAACACTGTGTTATTCACGGGCTCGGTATACTACTTCATAACACTGTGTTATTCACGGGCTCGGTATACTACTTCATAACACTGTGTTATTCACGGGTTCGGTGTACAGCTTCATAACACTGTGTTATTCACGGGCTCGGTATACAGCTTCATAACACTGTGTTATTCACGGGCTCGGTATACAGCTTCATAACACTGTGTTATTCACAGGACTCGGGATACAGCTTCATAACACTGTGTTATTCACGGGCTCGGATTACAGCTTCATAACACTGTGTTATTTACGGGCTGAGTATACAGCTTCATACCACTGTGTTATTCACGGGCTCGGTATACAGCTTCATAACACTGTGTTATTCACGGGCTCGGTAGACAGTTTCATAACACTGTGTTATTCACGGGCTCGGTATAGAGCTTCATAACACTGTGTTATTCACGGACTCGATGTACAGCTTCATAACGCTGTGTTATTCACAGGGCTCGGTATACAGCTTCATAACACTATGTTATTCACAGGACTCGGTATACAGCTTCATAACATTGTGTTATTCACAGGGCTCGGTATACAGCTTCATAACACTGTTTTATTCACAGAACTCGGTATACAGCTTCATAACACTGTGTTATTCACAGGACTCGGTATACAGCTTCATAACACTGTGTTATTCACAGGGCTCGGTATACAGCTTCATAACACTGTGTTATTCACAGGACTCGGCATACAGCTTCATAACACTGTGTTATTCACAGGGCTCGGTATACAGCTTCGTAACACTGTGTTATTCACAGGGCTCGGTGTACAGCCTCATAACACTGTGTTATTCACAGGGCTCGATATACAGCTTCATAACACTGAGATAATGGTTTTGACCAAGTGCTGAACGCAGTGGCGAACGCCAAAACGTAGCAATGCAAAGCAAAGAAATATATCATAGGACAATATAAACCCATACACTTTGGCAAAAAGATACAAAATGTGTGTTTGAACGACGACTTTTCCATGCATCCAGACCAAAGCAATCATTGTCTGTCAGCGGGAATGGTCAACTATATGAGAAAAAGAAATCCGACTGAATCTAAAATTTTCTGAACAAAACTTGACTGTTGTTGTGGATGTGGCGTCCTCGCCCCCGCATCTACACTCCTGGATGCAATGTCAAGGTTCAACAACCATTTCGAACTCGCAAGCCTTCTGTCCAGTGCACATACATCTACATAAGAGTGAGATAGGTCAAGGCCGCACAAAATAAAATTAGCACAACAAGTATAAATTAGCTGTTCATAGTTTTATTACATTTTTAGTAATTATTGGAGGCATTTTTTTATGAAAAAAAAACAGAAAAAAATGGAAAATTTGTTTAAAAATCAAAATACCTCTACAAATTTTATAATATTTTGTAGGAAGTCAGCCACTACGGACATAACACGTCGACAATACACTCTAAAATCAGTTGGGTTAAAAATGAACCCAAATCAACTGGGTTGAGTGAATATGAACCCACCTGGGTTCATATTCACTCAACCCTGATGATTTGGGTTCATTTTTAACTCCACTGATGTTAGAGTGTTGGGTCTTTCGAACTCACGTATATCATTTAGACTGAAGACTAAGAATAATTTGATTAACATTCATTCAGTTTAGGCGTAACCAAATATCATCCTGTTTTTTAGGCTTTCCCAAACCCAGTTTGGGAAAGACTATTGTTATTCTTCTTTTTCAAAATTTTTCTTCTCTATTCTTTTTTTTTTTTTTTCCTCCCTGAATTTTGTCTGTTGAACTGCTCGAAAACAAGCTGTACGATTTTGACCAAATTTGGCACACTTATGTAATGTCATAAAATCTAGTGAAATGCGGTATCGACATATCTGTGAAAACGCGTGTTTTCAAAATATTCTGCCAAAACCTTCAAAATTTCACAATTTTTCAAATGTCTCAAAATTGTTTACAGTTATTTAGCTCAAATTTTCCACACATTTAGAGCATAATATGATACACTACAATCACCACTCAGATCTTTCAACTTTAACCCCCACTGGCCAAAAATGACATGAATATAGAATTTTTCTTCAAAATTGACCAACTTCAAGGGCAAATTTCTCTAATAACAAGGTTGTTGTAACAATTATTTTGGTTTGGATAGATGCAACAATGATTGTGGAAGAAAGTTACTGTTTACTTTTTAATCTCAGATTTAACCCCCAAGCACAATGAGGGTGAGAAAAAAAGTACCGTTTGAAAATGCCAAAATTAGCCAACTTTGATTGCTTTTTCCATCATTTTGGAAAGGGGTTAATTTCAAACACTTTTCATGTACGTATTCACAATTGACTTCCGAGCATATTTGCTGTTGTAAGTTTAGTTGTAAAGTTTAACCCTATCCCATTCTGGTTGCATAAAAGTAGGTACCGTCCAAAAAAACTCCAATTTTTTCAGAATTTGGTAAGTTTAGATGACGATTTACTCCATTTTTCATTGCTTGAGCTCAGAATGTTTTCTATAGCTGCTTGCAGAAGTCAAAGTATGACAAATTTTGTTCTATATGTTATTATTAAAAGTTTAACCCTTGGCAGATTTGAGACTTCCCATAAGGGTACTGTCGGAATATTTGTTATTTTCGCCAACTTCAAGAGCAGTTTTTTTTCAAATTACAAGGTAGTTGTAATAATTATTTTGGTATGGCTAGATGCAACAATGATTGTGGAAGAAAGTTACTGTTTACTTCTTAATCTCAGATTTAACCCTCTCACAATGAGGCCGAGAATAAGAGTACCGTTTGAAAATGGCAAAATTAGCCATTTTTGGTTGCCTTTTCTATCATTTTGGAAAGGGTTAACTTCAAACACTTTTCATGTACGCATTCACAGTTGACTATCGAGCATATTTGCTGTTGTTAGTTTGGTTGTAAAGTTTAACCCTATCCATTCTGGTTGCTTAAAAGTAGGTACCGTGAAAATAAATTCCTATTTTTTCAGAATTTGGTAAATTTAGGTGGCGATTTACTCCATTTTTAATTGCTTGAGTTCTGAATGTTTTCTATAGCTGCTTGCAGCAGTCAAAGTATGACAAATTTTGTTCTATGTGTTATTATTAAACGTTTAACCCTTGGCAGATTTGAGACGTCCCATAAGGGTACTGTCAGAATAATTATTTAGTTATTTTCGCCAACGTTTACATGCACTTTCTCAGCACTGGAGCCATATTGTCTCAAAACCTTTTCCATGAGAGGATTGGACCTTCATCCAAGAACAATTTTGCTGTTATATATTTTATTCAAAGTTTTAACCTTCACCCAGTTTTCGGGCCTTGAATTAGAGTGCCCTAAAATTCTTCATAAAATTGGCTAATTTGGAGCTCACTTTTCTTCCATTTTCGAAGGGAATATCGAAAAATGATTTACATGTTCGTATATACAATTGCCTACCGAGCATATTTGCTGTTGTAAGTTTGGTTGTAAAGTTTAACCCTATGCTCGTTCTGTTTGCATAAAGATAGGTGCAGTCCAAAGAACTCTCGTTTTCAGAATTTGGTAAGTTTATAGTGACGATTTACTCCATTCCCAATTGATTGAGCGCTGAACGTTTTCTATGGCTGTATGCAGCAGTCATAGTATGACAACTTTTGTTTTATATGTCATTATTAAAAGTTTAACCGTTGGCAGATTCGAAACTGCCCATATGGGTATGGTCGGAATAATTTTAATTTTCATAAAATCACTAAATATTGATAAGCGTGCAGTGGTAGTTTGGAATAGAATATCCGAAAATGCTTTCGAAATTCGGATTCACAGTTCAATTCCAAGAATATTTTATGTTATAAGGTTGCTGTAAAGTTTAACGCAATCCCTGTCTCAGATGCATAATGGTAGATTCCGTCGAAAAAACTCATTTTTTCAGACTTTCGTAGGTTTAAGTGACAATTTACTCCATTCCTAATTCATTGAGCGCTGGATGTTTTCTTTGAACGCATGCAGCAAGCATAGCATGACAGCTTCTGTTTTATACGTCATTATCAAAAGTTTAACCCTTAGCATATTTAGGAGTTCCCATGTGGATATAGTCGGAATAATTGTTATTTTCATAAAATCAATCTCTGAATATATTGGTAACCGTGCAGTGGCCTTTCAGTGGTGCTACATGAAGCCGCAAATAGTTAAGGTTGAAAAGTTCATCAAATAGACAAATATAATACCTAACTCAGCCGGTGACAGGTAAATAATGAATGGAAAAGTCGTTGAGTTGAGAATAAAGTAGGGACGAATCGAGCCCTCGGTTTCCACCTGATCCACGGCATTTCCACGCGGCCTTGGCACTTGACAAAGATACTAAACTGTCGGGCAGGGACAGTAGGAAACATTCTGAGAATTTAAAGTTGCTGCCTTGCATGATCGGGACATAATTGGAATATATCCGACATTGTATCTGTCGGATATATTCCAATTATGTGAATTCATGTCCCGATCACTTCACCCCGACTGTCCGCATGGGGGCATTATGACGACGTGTACTAAGGCATACTGCACGTCGATGGTGCGCATGTCTTCAACCAATCTAACCCTGCCTGTGCTACAGTGCGGAGACACTATGTTGGGGAGCTGGCAGCTGCTCGTCATTGCTCGGTGGTTCTCTCTGGGTACTTCGGCTTCCTCCACCCATACAACTATCACCGACAGAATATGACCTTGGCTGTTAATGCGTCGTTAAAACTTAATAAATAAATAAATAAATAAATAAATAAATAAATAAATAAATAAATAAATAAATAAATAAATAATTCCAGTACCAGTTTTGATCGGACAAATATTAGTACCGCCAGACAAAATTCATTTTCTGATTAATTTCGCATTTTTCTGTACTCACCTTCCCTGAGTGAGATTGGTATACCTTTTCAATCTCAGATTTAACCCTCAAGCACAATGAGAGTGAGAATAAGTGTACCATTTGGAAATACCCAAATTATCCAACTTTGTTTACTCTCTACTATCATTTTGGAATGGGTTAATTTGAGACACTTTGCTTTGCTATATGCAGAGATGTTTAATCAATAAATCTGGCTTTAGTTATGTTCTGGGACTTAATGAAACATGTGCTTTGGCCACTTAAAAATAGCACTGTCTGCAAAAAATGGCTTTGAGTGAATACACACTTGTCCAAAAACAAAAAGGAAAAAGCTCTTTGAGCTTTTCATAACCGCTTTAAAAAATCAGTGGGGAACAAATTTTGTGTTATATGTTTTGGTGTTCCGTGTTATCCAACACCAGTTTGGCCGTACAAATATGAATACCGCCAGGAAAGAAAGCACATTTTCTCAGTGGTAGACTGTTTGACTTCTATGATAGAGGTCCCGAGTTTGATCCCTATCTGGGACGACCCACGTAATGTCCTTGGGCAAGGCACTTTATCCCGGTTGCCAACAAGGGGGCACGATGATGCCATGTACTAAGGCATACTGCATGTCAATGGTGCACATGTCTTCAACCGCTGGTACCCTGCTTCAGCGGAGCTTGAACATAATTAGAATGTTGAGCTGACAGTTGCTCGTCAGTGCTCGGTGGTTCTCTCTGGGTCCTCCGACTTCCCCCACCCGTAAAACTGTCACGGTCACGATTAGCCATTGTGGATAAGTATGTAACCGTAAACACCAATAAATAAATACCGTCAGGGAAACCCTCTGTGCAATCCTTCTGTCAATAAATATCAAGTAGTAATGTAATGCAAGAAATATTAACAAGCTGTTCAACATCCCTTTAATCAACTTATTTTGACTTGAACTGTACCCATCACTGTGTATACTAGCTCTCTAGATGGTTTAAACCATATCAAATAAACAACTAATTAGTGTGTGACAGTAACTCATATTACATGTATTTCATTGTATCTGAAATAGATATGTTGGAAAAATTGTGAAATCATGGATTAGGAAGCTTACCCTCGTTTGTTGACAAAATCCCACACATTCACAAACAGACAAAATGATAGAGAATCAATTAATTACTGATATTTAAGGTCACTTTCAGCATCTACAGCTATACCATGACCATAATATAGGTATTTATTCAAGTCCAGGTATTCATTGCATAGGCGTACAGGGCTATTTTTCGGGGGGGGGGGGGGGGGGGGATGAACCCTTTTAGCCCGAAAAAGTTGAATTTCAGGAGGAAATGCCAAATGTGGGTATGGGAGGGAGGTCTCCCTCCCATTGAGTACCTGGAGAGAACCACCGAGCAATGGCAAGCGACTCAGACTCCCCATCACAAAAGTAGGGTTAGCATTGGTTGAAGACAAGAGCACCCTCACAGTACCCTCTAACACATCGCCATCATGCCCCCCCCCCCCCCCCCCCCCCACGTGGGAAATTAAATTGGGATGAAGTGTCTTGCTCAAGGACACAATGTGGTTGCCACAGGCAGGATTCAAACCGAGGACTTCTTGGATTGCAACAATCATCTCTACCTTCTGAGCCACCGTGCTCCCGTAATATGCAGTAATAGAACTCTTTATGTGTACTTGTGTGGTTATAAATGAATAATATTAACGTGGATACGGTTCCATTGAATCAACTTGTACAGTATAATTGTCAGTTTACTTGCAACTTCTAAGTGCTGAGATAGGAAAACAACATTTTGTATGGAAAACCAAAATGTTTTGTGGTCATTTCTAGCAACTAAATTGTCCGAAATTTTCTGGCATATTGGCTGGAAAATCGGCTTCTTCCTGACTCAGGGATGGGTTGGGGCACAGTCGTTCATGAAACCCGGCCCGTACGCCCATAATTCATATGTACTAAATTTTTCCAAAGCACAAAGGACATCGCTTGTTTTGCTTTCTATGAAAATATTCTGTAATTATTGAAGAGCAAATTTTGTGTTAAATGTTTTGGTGTCCTGCTGTATCTCAAATATCTGTTTTGGCTGCATAAAAACTAGCAGCATCACAAAAACTTTGATTTCCACTAAATTTTCTGTTTTCAAAACTGATCGATAGTTTTGTGTACAATACAGTTTGCCTTTTCACATTAAAAAGTTGGGAAAGCCTGTAATTTGTCCAACAAATTACAATTCTCTAGTTTTGTGATGTGTTATTTCGAACAAATTCTGTAATGATGATGCTGCGATATTTCTGCTTCTGTTGTTATCATTATGTAACTTGAATACACGGTTATAATACACAATATTGTTATCAACAGACCCTGCACTCTTTGCCTCATCTGGGAAAAAGGATACCCAAGCGAAGTTGATTATCGGGTAGACAGGTACTGATGTACCCAGAGGGAGGGCACCAAAAACACCCACGTGCACCTATCTCCACTTCAAACGTAACATTACATCAACCGACCAACAAAAACATCCTGTAAAACAAAGAAGTAGGCTAAACATACAGCTAACAAAGTCAGTCGAGCTATTTTTGAGTTTTCAAGCTTAACAGGGGGTATCCTAGCCAATCTTTTTTTTTTGGGGGGGGGGGCATGGTATTTGGAGGGCTGTTGTGGGGTGGGGGGTCGGGGGCCTCCCCCAGTCATACCTTGGAGCAGCCCGTGAAGGAGGTACCAACCGCAGGATCCTGGTTAGGACTAGGCCTTCCCCAAGAAAATTTGGTGCTTAAAGAACGAATCAGAGGTATTAACCCTTTACCCAACGTAACGCCCAAAACCGACCAGCGCTATTTTCAAAAATCGCCGATTAAGTTTCATTATATTTTCATTTTTTGGGTCTCAAAAACATAGGTTATGGCCCCCTCATTGGAACGGGCTCGTCGAGCTCGTTTCAACGAGGGGTCATAATCTATGTTTTTGAGACAAGAAATGAAAAAAATTAGTTATTCAAGAATTTATTTTTGGAAGTGTCGTCTGCTTTTCATGTTGGGTAAAAAGTTAAGAGCGTGTATAGCCCTGTATTTTAGGGCTCTATATGTTATTGAATTATGTGAAAGTTGCATTCGGAAAATATATATTTTTGTTTGGGGGGGGGGGGTAGCGAAAACTGTAGGGGACAAGGCCCCAGGCCCCATCTACCCATGTCTGCGCCTCTGGTTTCAAGCTCTCGGGTGGCTCAACTATTAACCCCTATGGGCCTAGGGGATCAAAAGCATTCAGGGCATAGCAGCACAGCGTATAAAACTTTCGCTGAACATCTCCTCGGTGTCTATTCTTTGGAAAGAAAACACGAATCACTTAATAATCTTTGTCTGCCTTTTCAAACTTCCCAATGAGTTAAGGTTTGGCTAATGTTTGCACACTTCTGTGTTTCAACACCAGCCTAAAAGTAGGGGCGGCGAGCGTTCAAATTTCGAATCGGATGTCTTTTAGAAAACATTGTCCCACCTACTTGATAAAATAAATACTGAAAATAAACACACCCATCTGGTGGGTGATCTCAACATCAATCTATTAAACTTTGGCAATCACCCCGAAACAAATCAGTATGTGGACATAAAGTTCGGTGATGGATTCACGCCGGCTATTACAAGGCCCACCAGAATCACTGACACTTCTGCGACTCTAGCAGATCATATCTTTATTAACTGTATTAACAACAACAATGCAGGCATCAAAATCCGAGTCTGTGGTATCACTGATCACTTTGTTACTTTCTACGTTGATGAATTAGTTACTTGTAAAAATACACCTACACAAATCCTCAGACGAGCATTTAGCGATGAAAATGTGCATTATTTTAAAATGGCTTTTATCGAAGACTGACTGCGCTGACGTATTCAATGCTACAAACGATGCTTATGACATCTTTCTCGATAGCTGTCCTGATTGTGATCTGTGTACTACCCAGCGGTCGTTTAACTTCTGCTGTCTTTAAAACCCTAACCCTTCCTTTTTTGGGAGTGGCAGGAAGTTTCACTTCTCTCTATTTATATCTTGATTACCTTTTCTTATTATATATAACAACAGTGTCACTGAGGAGTGGCAAAATACGCCCATGTCCCATGCAGAGTGTTACTTAACTATACTTGACCTGTATATTCACATGGGAAGGCTGCACACGAAATTTTAATTTCTAAATCCAAACTCAGGTTATCGGTCGAAAACCGATGCATTACAATTGTTCTAAGTGCCATAACTCCGCTCAGCTAGAACTGGAAATCGAATGCATCCTGTCTTTTGTTATAATAAACCCACACAGTAAATTTACCTCAGTTCAATCACTATATTTAAAGTTATTGTCCGGAAATGAAATGTGTTTACAGTCAACGGATGGACGGACGCATGGACGGCGAGACCATTTTGATAAAATGTGTTTTTCAAATGGGCATATAAAAAGCACTGATGCAATTACCGTGGAGATATACCATGACTCTACAGAAATTGATCCAAATTATGATCCCATAATGTACAAAAAATAACAAGAGGCCTGCATCACAAAGAGCAGCTAATGACCCCGACCGCAAAAAGATTTCTAAGTCGAAAGAGTGAAAAAGGGCCATAACTCTGGAAAAAAAATGTGTGGAAGAAACTCACTCTACACAGGTATCGTCCCCACTGATGCTCTTTCACAACACCAAATATTATTCAAATCGGAGTAGCAGCGGACGGACGGACGAACGGACGGATGGACGGACGGACGGACGGACGGACCTAGATACCCCTTCGACTTTTCAAGTCGAGGGCATAACAATATGGGTAAGTTATGAATTGAAAGATATATAGATAATATCTCCTAATGATGAGATAATAAGTCCTAATAATGAGATAATATCTCCTGATGATGAGATAATAAGTCCTAATGATGAGATAATAAGTCCTAATGATGAGATAATATCTCCTAATGATGAGATAATAAGTCCTAATGATGAGATAATATCTCCTAATGATGAGATAATAAGTCCTAATGATGAGATAATAAGTCCTAATGATGAGATAATATCTCCTAATGATGAGATAATATCTCCTAATGATGAGATAATATCTCCTAATGATGAGATAAGTCCTAATGATGAGATAATAAGTCCTAATGATGAGATAATATCTCTTAATGATGAGATAATAAGTCCCAATGATGAGATAATAAGTCCTAATGATGAGATAATATCTCCTAATGATGAGATAATATCTCCTAATGATGAGATAATAATAGGAGCGCGGTGGCTCAGTAGGTAGAGGTGCAGGCTGCAAGCCGAGAGGTCCTCGGTTCGAATCCCACCTGCGGCAACCGCGTTGTGTCCTTGGGCAAGACACTTCATCTCCATTGCCCGCGTGGGGGCACGATTACGCCGTGTACTAAGGCGTACTGCACGTCGATGGTGCGCATGTCTTCAACCAATCTAACCCTGCCTGTGCTGCAGTTCGGAGTTACGATGTCGGGAAGCTGGCAGCTGCTCATCGTTGCTCGGTGGTTCTCTCCGGGTACTCCGGCTTCCTCCCCCCGTAAAACTGTCACGGTCATGATTAGCCACTGTGCATAAATATGTGACCTTAAACATAAATAAATAAATAAATAAATAAATAAATAGATGAGATAATAAGTCCTAATGATGAGATAATATCTCCTAATGATGAGATAATAAGTCCTAATGATGAGATAATAAGTCCTAATGATGAGATAATATCTCCTAATGATGAGATAAGAAGTCCAGATGATAAGATAATATCTCCTAATGATGAGGTAATATCTCCTAATGATGAGATAATATCTCCTAATGATGAGATAAGAAGTCCAGATGATAAGATAATATCTCCTAATGATGAGATAATATCTCCTAATTAGGACTTATGGTATCCAATTTCTTTTATACTTGTTGGCACCAATACGCTTCTATTGTATTTGGTGTTACGTTTGAAAGTAACCAATATCTTGACTCTCCAGGAAGCTGATGCAGAGCCGATGACTCTGTCCTTTGCCTTGACGAGGAATACTGGCTTGTGTTGAGAATCATCTTTTCGTTATCGGCATTAACTTTCTTGTTCGTTGTGTGTCGTCTTGACGGTAGTTCACGCTGGAATTGATTTTACAGTTCTTCAGAACATGTATGTCACTTGTGGTTTGTTTTCCTTCTCGCAACCTGTTCAGTAACTCTGCAGATGGTTCACAATCAGCCTGCCGCATGATTTCTTTTAGTTCGGGGAATAGTCAGAACCACCTGTTGTGAAGAGGTAAGAATCCACCACTGGTTTAAGTTGGAATAGGTCATCAACGGCTATTATAACCGGACGCGTTTTACGTGTGGACCTAAAGATCCTGGTGTCACGTCGCACCCTCAGTGTGGACTATGTAGGAACGAATAATTCATTGAGTGACTCGTCTCTGTTGAATTCACATTGAGGAAACGAGGATGCAGATTCTACATGTATATGGGGAATTGGCTAATAAAATTAATGAGAGGTGAATATTAAGATATGGGTATTGAATGCTATAAGACCTGTTAACGAATCAACAATAAATTTATTTACAAACGTAGATTAAAATGAAGTTACACCATGTTCCGTAATTAAAATCTATGGGATATATTAATTTAAATAAAAGACAATTACTTGAAAAATACACAATTCCATTATAAGGATCTCTGACAAAATATTAATATGAATCTAGTAATCCCTTAACTTATGGAATAAATGACACACTTCGTTAACGGAATGACTACGCGTAATGAATATAGAGGATCTCAAACGAGTGATATTTGGATATAAGATTTTTTGAAACGAGTTTGATGAATTTGATTCACAACGAGCCTTTAGGCTCGTTGTGAATCGAATTCATCAAACGAGTTTCAAAAAATCTTATATCCAAACATCACGAGTTAAAGATTCTGTATATCACATGAATTTTCGAATGTTTTTCACACTTTTTATTTAATTCATTCTCGCTAAATTCTCCCAAAACAACCGACAATCAGTTCGTTGGCTCAGACGCTTCACACCATGACGTCATGAATGCGCTTTACTTGCACCTGTTGCCGTAATTGACGTCAAATGAACGACGCACAAGAATACAATGCTGCTGCTGTGGGACCACGCGCCGATTAGACACTAGTTGACAATCAGGAAATAAGACATGGGTTGTTACGTCGAAATTAACGACGTTTCATATGATATATGATATTTAAAACTTCCAAATTACTAATTAGTTAATTGTACTTTACTTAACTTTAGAGAGGTCTCGCCTTCAGGTCGCCTTATTTGTGGTCTTTGAATCCATGATGTCCTTCAGAATCGCACCGTTATCATAATACCATTGATTGTCTTCTTGTGGTGACGGAAATGCCTCTTTGGATCTGCTCCCTACTTCGCCATGAAATAATTGTACCCGATAAAACGTGGGTCCATAACTGCCCTAGGATTATTTGCTAACCACTGCGTCTGTCCATCTCATGTTCTGCCACGGAACCTTTTCGTTTTGTAAACGTGAGTCTATTCGTTACAAGTTAACCACTATTAAATTATCTGCGTTTCACGATTTACAAACTGCGCCATGCCAACTATGTCCGCTCAGCTTGTCCCTTTAGCGGACCCAAGTCCAATTCACGAGTCGGACAAGCGCACTCACTGCTACATACTGGAAGGAACTGCCTTCAGCTAAAGCTGAAGGCAGTTCCTTCCAGTATGGGGCAAGCCCCTTTCGACCCTCATTTGCAGTATGGCATAATTCAGATAAATAATAAGAATACCAATGCCAGTTTATATTATTTGGTTATACGATGTGGGAAAATTGAAATATATAGAGAGAATAACTACGGTATCTTAGTGAATACTAGTGAAAAATAATACGTCCAGATCCACACGAATGATATAATTCCCGATATTCACTAAAATAGCGTAGATTTTCTTTTCATTATATGCTACGGGGCATTTTACTGCGCAATATTCAACCCAATTCGACTGCAGTTTCAAGACAATAAGAAATATCTCCTGATCGTTCCTTCAAGGCGAAGCGTGACGTCATTTTGGAAGCCACTGAAAAGAATCATCGTGTGGATCTAAAACTATTATTATAAAACATTTAGGCCCACACTCATGAGATAATTCCAGATACTGACTAATATAGAGTAGATTTCCTTTTATTATATGCTACGAGGCATTTTATTGCACAATATTCAGCCCAATTTGACTCCAAATGCGTATGTTTCAAAACAATAACACAGATCAGCTGATCGTTCCTTCAAGGCGACGTGATGCGGTGTAGCGTGACGTCATTTAGGAAGCTACTGAGTATTATTTCTCTATATCTATTGAGTCGATAGATATCGAGAAATCTCAAAGCGAGATGGCAGGAGATCACAACAAGCACACCATGAGTACATAGTCATAAGCTTGCGTGAGCTCGATGTGAGCTAGCCCAGGGTCATCCAAAATATGGGTTTTTTGCGAGCTTGCAAACTCGTAATTGTACAAATGCAAGCTTGTGTGAGCTGGCGCATGCTTTCAGCTTTGAAAGCTTGTGCAAGCTCATGCAACCTTATTTCCTGTATATGGCTGTACACGGGGAATAAAAAAAATTGATTTTAAAAATAATTTTAGTAATATGCATTAAGATGTATCCTAAGATGGAATTAAATGTTTTTCAGTTACAACTGCCTCAGAATGTCTGCGTACTTAGCTCGAGACCGACACAACTAATGAATCTCTCTTCCTTGTCAAGGAACAAGAGTGATTAGAGGGAAATATCGGGAGGTAAATAACAAATGTCTATTGTTAGAGTATAAAATCTAAAATACACAAACTCTGTTTTGGATAAACAAAAAAGTATGGATTACAGAAGACCCAAGGTTTAATAGCTTTCAGCTTTATAGTTATAGGAAATATATTACATTAACAGTAGCTATTGTCAGAGTGATCAGAATATAAATTCTACTTATCTGATTATCAGAGTCCAAAAGCAACAAGAACAAATGTTCAAAAACAAACATAACACATTTAATGTTGCAGAAGACAATTTTGAATTCTAACAGTTACATTGTATCTGAACCCTTGAGAAGAACAAAGTCACATTATGTTTTTCATCCAGTAGTAGATATGCAAGCACTAAGACTAAATTCGTAGCAGACTGCAAGCTTGTACAAGCTCATGGAAGGCTATCAGTTCGCCCAGACCCGTGTTACAGGTTTTCTGGCTTCTGTGATTTCTGCTGGAGGTTGTGAGTATAATAACGCAAGCTCAACATTAGCATTAGCTCCTACAAACCTACCTCAAGCTCATGTAAGTTCGCTGACAAAAAATATTTTTATAAGGGAATATAATCACAACAGCTTCTACTTCAGATTAATTCGGGTACAGACTGCAGCAATCAGGTTATTTAGGTATGATTCACTTCTGTTCAATCAAAATCTGAGAGGATATTGGTATACATAATCATAATATGATATTAACAGTTATGCAGGTACAACACAATACTTAACCAAGGTAGATACATCATGAACTAAAGGGGATTAATTTTTAACTACTGACTTCTTTGGTACTCTTATCGTGAAGTTAATACAAACATATCACATAATGCAACCAGTTTGAACCTAAGTCGTGATTCTCTTGAAACATGTTTTAAATATTTTTTAGCCAATGGCAGAGAGATAACTAATAAGCCAGAAGGAAGGCATGGTGGTTTTATTTCCAAAATATAGCAGGAAAAGCAAGTTCTTCAATATTCGGTTCTAAAAGCACACATTAACCAGGAACGAAATGTACACATTCTTCCTCTCATCATCCTCAACAAAGTCTGGAGCAGAAA
This sequence comes from Pictodentalium vernedei, assembly GCA_031216915.1. Classification (NCBI taxonomy): domain Eukaryota; kingdom Metazoa; phylum Mollusca; class Scaphopoda; order Dentaliida; family Dentaliidae; genus Pictodentalium; species Pictodentalium vernedei. The sequence goes on from CM062289.1 coordinate 23,389,267, forward strand.
ACATTGTATCAGCTGACTGCATGCGTCTCTCATCTTTCTCTTCATCACTAAACTCACTCCAGTCTGAATCTGAGTCTCTATTCTGATTTGTTTTTTCATTGCTAATATCCACCTTCTCAGTCACTCAATTTTCTTCTTCAGAATCTGAAAACTCTGAGGCGTTTACAGTTGAATTCTCTTCTTGCCATTGGTCATTTACTGTGACATAGTCTTTGTATAACTTGATAGAACTTTTGCAGCTTCTCGTACGAACTCAGGCCTTATGTTGAGGCAATAAACATGGTGTCTGTAACGTACCCTCCTCTTGAAAGTTAATTTGATTGTTTGAATGTTAGATGTCACCCAAAGCAAACTTGTGACTGTTTTTGTGACACTGGCTGGAACAATGACCATATTACCACGGATATATATAGAATATACCCATAGTAGCTTGATGTACCAAATGTTTACCACGAGTGGTGAAGTGGCGTTAACCGCGAGCCTTTGGCGCGCGGTTAACACCACTTCACCACGAGTGATGAACTTTTGGTACACCAAGCTACTTTGGGTATATTTTATTTATACCATGATCGTCAGATTAAGAAGAGTTCAAATGTTAAAAAATACAATATTCACACGTTCGAATCTGTTTTTGGTTTCATGAGCACCGGTGGGTGGTACCGCTATCAATTTTATCACCGAAACGAAATGGAAAAAGAAACGCGCAAATCACGGGGCCTTAATCATTTTAATAATATAACATACTATTTTGAGTTATGGATGCTTTATTAACATGAGGCAAAGCATGTTTGTTAATTGTTGGTGTCTTATGAGGCAAACACATTTAAAAACGGACTAAATAATTGTGGGTTTCATTTCACTCTTCGCGAGGCGACGTGTGATAAATGTAGACAAGTTTGCATTCAAGTCGAGGTCACCACTGGTCGACTTGGATGTAGTTCCACTGTAGGTATAAATTTTAGCTATTGAAATCCCATTGCTGCGGTGTTCACCACGGTTAGTGTGTAAAGCTAAAATTTATGTCATGGGCTTTTTATATATAGTAGAATAGTTAATCATGGTATAAATCGCTGATTACCCCCTAGACGCCTTATGAATTCCCATGAAGGGCAGTCTGACAGCTAGTAGTGTAACCTCTAAATTATTCAAGCCCTTCAGTTTGCCTGCAGGGAGAAATCCCATAGGGGTAAGAATAGACAGTGGAGGTATTTTGCCAGCTGCGATATGTTTTACACATGTTTTACACACCCACTTCTCCTCAGCAATGCTTCATATATCAGGGCACAGTTCCAAAAAGGCTTCTAGCCTTAGGTTATCAGTACTTCTTATATCAGGACACTGTTCCAAAAGGCTTCTAGACTAAGGCTTTCCAGCTGCAAATCCAGTGTATTTAACAACACCACCGCGATAACACAGTTGATTACAGTTGCAACAGATGTGGATCAGTCCTTGGGGAACACTGACATGAAATTTGCTTATAAGTTTCTGCACACATGGTGGATGTCTTCACTGCATAAGTGTATGTTTATCTCTCACTTTTTCGTGTTCTCTATTTGAGGAGTCTGAGCGTCTTGTAGTATGGGCTGTTTTATCCTTTTCTCATTCTTGTTGTATACAAATGCGATCTGAGGCTTCTGAGTGTCTTGTAGTATGAGTTGTTTTATCCCTTTCTCTTCCTTGCTGGCTATATATGGGATCTGAGCATCTTGCAGAATGAGATTCTTTATTTTTTTCTCTTTCCTGCTGTCTACAAATGGGATCTGAGCGTCTTCTAGTATAAGATTCTTTATTTCTTTGTCTTTCTTGCGGTCTACAAATGGGATCTGAGCGTCTTCCAGTATAAGATTCTTTATGTCTTTCTCTTTCTTGCGGTCTACAAATGGGATCTGAGCGTCTTCTGGTATAAGATTCTTTATTTCTTTGTCTTTCTTGCGGTCTACAAATGGGATCTGAGCGTCTTGTAGTATAAGATTCTTTATGTCTTTCTCTTTCCTGCTGTCTACAAATGGGATCTGAGCGTCTTGTAGTATGAGATTCTTTATTTCTTTGTCTTTCTTGCGGTCTACAAATGGGATCTGAGCGTCTTGTAGTATAAGATTCTTTATGTCTTTCTCTTTCCTGCTGTCTACAAATGGGATCTGAGCGTCTTCTAGTATAAGATTCTTTATTTCTTTGTCTTTCTTGCGGTCTACAAATGGGATCTGAGCGTCTTGTAGTATAAGATTCTTTATGTCTTTCTCTTTCCTGCTGTCTACAAATGGGATCTGAGCGTCTTCTAGTATAAGATTCTTTATTTCTTTGTCTTTCTTGCGGTCTACAAATGGGATCTGAGCGTCTTCTAGTATAAGATTCTTTATGTCTTTCTCTTTCTTGCGGTCTACAAATGGGATCTGAGCGTCTTGTAGTATGAGATTCTTTATTTCTTTGTCTTTCTTGCGGTCTACAAATGGGATCTGAGCGTCTTGTAGTATAAGATTCTTTATTTCTTTGTCTTTCTTGCGGTCTACAAATGGGATCTGAGCGTCTTGTAGTATAAGATTCTTTATGTCTTTCTCTTTCTTGCGGTCTACAAATGGGATCTGAGCGTCTTGTAGTATGAGATTCTTTATTTCTTTGTCTTTCTTGCGGTCTACAAATGGGATCTGAGCGTCTTCTAGTATAAGATTCTTTATGTCTTTCTCTTTCTTGCGGTCTACAAATGGGATCTGAGCGTCTTGTAGTATAAGATTCTTTATTTCTTTGTCTTTCTTGCGGTCTACAAATGGGATCTGAGCGTCTTGTAGTATAAGATTCTTTATGTCTTTCTCTTTCTGGCGGTCTACAAATGGGATCTGAGCGTCTTGTAGTATGAGATTCTTTATTTCTTTGTCTTTCTTGCGGTCTACAAATGGGATCTGAGCGTCTTCTAGTATAAGATTCTTTATGTCTTTCTCTTTCTTGCGGTCTACAAATGGGATCTGAGCGTCTTGTAGTATAAGATTCTTTATTTCTTTCTCTTTCTTGTGGTCTACAAATGGGATCTGAGCGTCTTGTAGTATGAGTTGTTTTATCCCTTTCTCTTTCGTGTTGTCTACAAATGGGATCTGAGCGTCTTGTAGTACACGCTAAAAACTAAAGTGTTAAAAACTACACTTGAAGTGCTGTATTTAACACTTACCAAGTGCTGAACTAGCACTTTGTTCAAGTGTAGATATCCCAGACCTTGACAGGTGTTACAATAATACCATTTGACAAGTGTAATGTCGCGACACTTAAAAGGAAACAACGCAGATGACGCAGATCAGGCTCGAAATATCGAGCCTGATCCGCGTCATCTGCGTTGTGTCCTTTTAATTATGTACCCACCAAGCGCAAATCAAATTATGGACGATTCTGGAAGAACCACCAATGCTAGACACATGGGAAGTGCCATCCCTTCCAGTTTCAGATGTCTGACGATTGTAATGTCTAAGTGCTTAAAGCATTGCACTTTGAGTCTTAAAATCAAACCCTAAGAGTTAGAATGGGTTTAACACCTTGAAAGTGTCAGTTTTAACACTTTAGTTTTTAGTGGGCATGAGCTGTTTTATCCCTTTCTCTTTCGTGTTGTCTACAAATGGGATCTGAACGTCTTCTAGTATGAGATTCTTTATTTCTTTCTCTTTCCTGCTGTCTACAAATGGGATCTGAACGTCTTCTAGTATGAGATTCTTTATTTCTTTCTCTTTCTTGTTGTCTACAAATGAGATCTGAACGTCTTGCAGTATTTGTCTTTTTGTCTCTTTCTCTTTCTTATTGCCTATAAGTTTTTGTTTTGTTTTTTTTTTTTTGCTGAAAATGATCTCACCCTTTTTACAGATGTGAATGTGGGATCACTTCTTTTTCTGTTCATGTACTGTACTGTTGGAGGTATTCACACCTATCACCTTTTTACAAGCACTTTCTGAAACGAAAATTAATGACTTCATATAAGATATTCAAAATGTTTCCAATGTAATGAATTCTGTCATATTAATATGATTGCTACATGGGTATTGTTATTATTATTAAATAATGTGAATTGATTCGTGTATAAAAGATTATTGTAAGAGACAAATAGAACTGTGATAAAACCAGGGATGTAAATTGCAACTTTTAAAAATTAAATGGAAAACGTTTAAGGCACACACCTATGGCAACTGTATGAATGGACATCACCTAAGACTCACTTGGGCTCATTTGTGCCTAGGCAGACCTGAGGTGATACCTATCTCTTATAAAAACTAGCACTAGCTTTGTCCAGTTCACTCGTGTCAGTATTGTAGGTTTAACAGTCCAAAGGTGGCCGAATGTAGACGTAAAGAATGAAGCTATCTTGGCTGTAGAGGAACACTGTAGGCTTCGGTTTTGCCGTAATTGAAAATGAAAATAAGTCTACAAACAGGCAATTTGGAATGCCAGGCTGTTCCAGAATATCGGAAATCAGACAAATCTGTCATCCCTGTAAGACAGATTTTAGTTTTTTTATCTAGGAATTAATGTTGTACATACACGAACATTCAGAATAATGTACAGTAGTAAGATATATGAGGCTAAATACCAGGTAAAGACATATCAATACAGCAATGGTTTCTGATGAATGAATGTTCAAAATTGTTGGAAGAGAATAGATAGTAGTTTATTCACCATCTGATGTTTATTCTTTATTTATTCTTCTTGATCCTTGAAATAGTTTTCAATGTTTCTCTCTAGTTGTGTCAACCAATCGTAGCTTAGCAGCATCAGGTCTTACAGTTAGATACCTGAGATTAATTAAAAATATAATTATTGTATTTTTGTATTATAGGTTATATTTGATAACTGGAAAAATCAACAAGTCCAGGTGGATTTCTTTTTAGTAGGGGCAGTTTTGCTGTGTACGTTATATGTATATCCACACTTGCAACTTCACTGCCTTTGCCTTCCAGCCATTAAAAATTACAACAATATTAAGAACTGCTAATCTGTGCAGAAGATGTATACATATATTCATAATGGATGTCTAGATGTTAGAGGGAAAACTAATGAGAACATCAAAAGGAGACTGGAGGATATTAGTTGTAAGGGAAGGCACTATGGCGAACTGATTTAACACTGAAATTCCCATTGATGGCACTTTGGCGAAAAAAATGTCTATCGCCAGAGTACACACTACCGTGGATTTTTTAAAAAAAAATTCAAAACCCTATGGGAATGTTCAATATTCAATCAGGTCCCCATAGTACACACGATCGTGAATTTTCAGTAGATAGAGGTGCAGCTTGCAAGCCGAGAGGTCCTCGGTTCGAATCCCACCTGTGGCAACCGCGTTGTGTACTTGGGCAAGACACTTCACCCCCATTGCCCATCTGGGGACACGGTGTACTAATAGCGTACTGCTAACCCTGCTTGTGTGGAGTTAGTATGTTGGGGAGCTGACAATTGCTCGCCGTTGCTCGGTGGTTCTCTCCGGGTACTCCGGCTTCCTCCACCCGTAAAACTGTCATGGTCATGATTAGCCATTGTGCAGAAATATATGACCTTAAACACCAATAAATAAATAAATAAATAAATAAATAAATAAATAAATAAATAAATCGTGAATTTTCTCTGGCGAACAAATGTCTATGGGAATTTTAGTGTTAAGTCAGTTCGCCATAGTGCCTTCCCTAACTACTGATATTATACTGTTATATTATACTTGAGAAGGTCAAGGCTCTGAAGCATTTTGGTGGATGTGGATGGCTGAGAAATGCTGCAACTGGATGCGGGTGGCTGAGAAGATACATGTTCCAAAGGACATGGAACTAATGCTCCCACTGAACATGGATGACTGCGAAGGTGCAGCGTTTGAAGGATATGGATGAATGTGACCACTGGATGTGTGTGGATAGCTCACAAAAGAAATTTAGAGAAATGAACTTTAAGCACTAAATTAAAACACAATTGAATGGGTACAGTTGACATGATACACGATCTTGAACAGATACATTTACATAAACTAATAACTTACCAATGGCACGCTGTCTGGGGTATAACAGTCTGATACTTGGGAAGGTCCAGATTCTGAGATACTCGAAATATTTTGATGAATGGGACCATGCTCACTGGATGTGGATGGCTGAGAAAGAAAAGAAATGAAAACTATTTATTTTGGGTATATATCCATGCTGCTGCCAAATATAATCCATTCATATTCTGAAATATCCTTGTCATTCATTCTGAAATCAGTTGTGGGCAAGAAGCATATACGTTCAAAAATAGTGACGACTTTTCAAACTTAATATACCCGAGATAAGATAAAAATCCCTCAATGAGGTATAATTTACTACGAATCTTAGCCTCATTTCAGAAAAAAGGGATTCTCCAGAAGGAATCCCATTTGCAGAATCCCATTTGCGGAATCCCATTTGTGGAATCCCTTTTTTCTGAAATGAGGATAAGAGTCGTATTAAATATCCCTCAATGAGGGATTTTTAATACGACTCTTATCCTCATTTCAGAAAAAAGAGATTCCACAAATGGGATTCTTAAAAAAAGGGGTGCCGAAATTGGGGTGCCTCTGAATATGGCCATTGATATAGGTTTTTATTATACAGAAGGGAGATAACTCTGTACGATTAAGTACAGGTTATGGGAAATCAAGCAATCTAATTGGTTAATTATAATTTATATAAATGATCTAGATAAATGAAACAACATGAGTACTCGGAATAAGGTAGGATCTACTGGTATTACGTACCACCTTACCAGTAACAGGATGATACAAAGCATTTGGTAGGTTAATACTATCAACGGTTAGGATGGGATCTATAGGGGAATATACCAACCATACTCTGCTGCCGTTCTGTATTACCAGACATTGACCCCAGCCAGAATACCGCTCAATAATATGAAGCACCTGGTGGATCAGTAATACCAATGGCCAGCAAGAGACCTACAGGGATATGTACAGCCTATGCTATACTACCGTTCTTTTGGCATTATGATATCTGAGAGATAATTCTGTCACAATAACGGATGTGTTTAAATCTGTTCTCTAGCTAGTTGTATCTCTTTCTCCTGAAGCAAACAATTTAATGTTAATTGTTATAGTGGTCTCAAGAAGGGATTGGCTTGGAATGGCCGACTTGAAAAGAACCACTTTGGCCTCCACATCCAAACTTGAAATAAGCAATCTGTCATTTGCAGAATGAGGTCCCCAAAGAGTGAATTTGTTGATATTATCCCATACAGTGAGCCAATTTATTCTCTGGATACCCCATCCTGTTTAGGCTTGAGACCATGATTGTGATTGACGTTCACAGAGGGTAAATTTAGTACCAAATTCACCCTCTGGGGGTCCTCATTCTGAAGATGACAGTCGGCTTATTTTTAGGCTTGTCCACGTCACCGCTATTGAAGAAGAGTAGTCGCCAATCTAATGTTGACTGTTTTTTTTCTAATAGATTAAACTGTCAAGCCTCACAGTATGCTCATAGAACTAATAAGATACAAGGTCACCTCAAAATGAAACATCCTTAGGAACCCAACATATTTCAAGTAGTGTCCTTGACCTTTGACTGTGAAAATGAATAGGCTTCATGATCAACCAATTTACCAAGTTTGGTGCAGATATGTTGAAAGACTTGAAGTGCATTGTGTCTACAATTGTTACAGACCTTTTGACATCTGACCCTGAAAATCAATAGGCTTCAAGCCCTTTTCATGACCAGCCCATATACTGAGTTTGGTGCAGATAGGCTGAAAGACTTGGGGTGCATTGTGTCTACAAATGTTACAGACGGAATTAAAGCTTTGACCTTCACCTTTGACCTATGACCCTGAAAAACCAACAGGCCGCATGCCCTCTTCATGAGCAGCCCATATACTGTGTTTGGTGGGGATAGGTTGAAATCTTGAGGTGTATTTGACCTATGACCCTGAAAATCATCAGGCCGCAAGCTACTTTGGGTATATTTTCTTTATACCATGACCGTCCGATTATCAAGAGTCACTATTATTTTTTCTCGGTTTTACTGAACAGCAGACGTACATACGTGCGAATCTGTTTTTGTTTACATGAGCATCGGTGAGCGGTACTTCCGCTGTCAATTTTCTCGCAGAAGCAAAAATGGAAAAAGAAACGGAGCCTTTTTTGTTTTAATAACATAATAACATACTATTTCGAGATATGCATGCTTTATTAACATGAGACAATGCATGTTTGTTAATTTTTGGTATTTTATGAGGTAAACTCATTTAAAAACGTAATAAATAATTGTCGGTTTCATTCACTCTTCGCAAGGCGACGTGCGGTAAATTTTGACAACTTTGCATGAGGTCAACTTGAATGTAGTTCTACTGTAGGAGTAAAATTTAACTCATGAAATCCCATTGCTGGCGCGTTCACCAGGGTTGGTGTGTGAAGCTAAAATTTATGTCATAGGCTTTTCGTATATAGTGCAATAGGTAATGATGGTATAAATAATAATTATATCTGGTAGTGTATGATATGTAGGGTACAATGACTATACCAAAAGAAATCAATACATTCGCATACATGCATATCTGAGAATATTTCGCTCAACAGAAAGTCCACATATTTTGGACAGGCATGTTCAAGAATGAAACCGTTTGTTAAAATTATTTAGTACATGTATGTTCAAGAATGAAATGTTTGTTATTACTGGCACTTCTTGGATTTTAGGGTTGATGTAGTAATATCCTGTGAACTGTCAAGGAAATTATCTAGGGTATCATCATTAGGACGCTTTCGTCACACATCTGGGACTGGACTTTCAGACCCAACATCCGCTTTAGAACTTTCAGTGTCGAGTTGACTTTTTTCCCCAACATCACACTGTGAACTTTCAGTGTGAAAGTAACTGAATATTGAACTTACCAGGTCCTGCAGGTGCTTCGCCTGTTCTTTCAGTAACTGACATCCATTCTCGTCCATACATAATTAGGTGTGCACGTGAAAATATGGAAGAGGAGTGAGCATCCATTCTCTTAGACACTTTCTCGAGTATGTCCTTTGCTGCAAAAACTTGATTATATCCCTGTTGTTTCTGCTGGGGTGGGGGAGGGGCGGATGGTTCATCAAAAACAAGTCTGAATTAATTTGCCTAAAAGTCTGATTAAAGTATTTGAGAAGCATTGTTTTGACATGGTTAACTTTTTACCTAACATAAAAAGCAGACGACACCTGCAAACAAAATTCTTCAAAAACTATTTTTTTCATTTTTGGTCTCGAAAAAATAGGTTATGACCTCCATTGGAACGCGCATAGGTTATGACCCCTCGTTCCATAGAGGGGTCATAACCTATGTTTTTGAGACAAAAAACAAAAACTAAAATAATGAAAATTGATTGGCGATTTTTGTGAATAGCGCTGACCAGTTTTGGCGGTTACGTTGGGTAAAGGGTTAACATATTCAGGCATTTTCGGAGAGCAAGTCTCGTCATCAGGAATAGGCCTACTTTTGTTTGCTAATTCCATTCTAATTAGTAATAATGCGTCTGAAATGAGAAGCAGCAACGTTTAAGATATCAAGATATCAAGATATCTGTGTGTGGTTGTTATTGTGTCCAAGTACTGTGGCAGGAATGAGAACGGCAAAACGAAGTTGCTAGAAATGATAGAAGTCCTGCCTGCATGGAGTCATTTCGGACATAAATTGTCCTCAAAGTTTCAATAAATTATAAATAAAACATCATTACATATCAAGATGGTTATCGTGACGCTCAGCAGTCAGATGTAAATCAATATCTTGCCTCCTACAAGTATCTGGGAATTTCATTGGTTCAAAGACGTCACATGCACGAATTTCATTGGTTCAAAGACGTCACATTCAGACTGCATATAAAACCATATACTGCCTGTCAACATCAATATACGCTGACAGCTATGGGTAATCTCCCCTTTGTTCATTGATTATTCAAAATGGCGGCAGCCGATATAGGCTTCAAGTTGAAAGATTGAGTGTTGGAAGCCCATATTCGGTCTGAAGTGCAGGTTAGGCAACTTAAAAGGTTTCATATTCTGTGGATGTGTGTCATGTTACCTTCGAAATGAAACTGTTTGGTATGTATGAATTTGCCTTGTTACAATTTATGGGAGAGTGCCTGTAGGCACTCTCCCATAAATTGTAATAAGGCAAAGACACGTGAACACATTGTGAGAATTCTCTCATTTAATTTTGATCGCTGTTGTTATTAGTTCTGTGCATCGATGCAGCAGTCGGTAAGATATATTAGTTACACAGTTTGTTGGTGGCCTAATATGGTATATATGGTGTCAGTTAATTTTATTAGCTCTCGTCCAATATGAAATTAACTGACACCATGTATACCATATTAGGCCACCAACAAACTGTGTAACTAATAATATTTTGAATATATACCAAGAACAAATTATTAATATTCAGCCAACATTTCTAAATTATCATGAAAGTTGTAATAAATTATTAATAAAATATCATTACGTACCAAAAGGGTTCCCTTGAGGTTCATCAATAACAGAAATGAATAAATATTAAGAACATCTACCAAGAATTAATTATTATTATTTAGTCACCGTTTTTAAAAAGTAATGTCAGAGGAAATGCCATGGTGTCGTTCAAGGCACAAATTCTCCTGAAAGTTTTATTTAATGATTAATAAAATATTGTTATATATAAATAAAAAATAGGAACACTGTACGAAGTAGATATGAATCAAGTAGATCTAGACGAGACAATACATTTTTAATACATAATTGAGATAATTTGTGTTTTGTAGATATGAAAAAAACATTATTAGAAGGACACTCATCAATTCATTTGACAACTATCAACAAAAAAAAAAACACATTTTATCGCCAACTAAATTTGCGAGGGAAAGCCATTTTACCATTTTTAGGGTTATCCTAATGTCGGACGCGATTGGGGGGGGGGGGGGGGGGGGGGCATCTAGTGTCCTTTTGTTGTTCAAATTATCCCTAGGCAGGGCAGGAGCGGAAAAAATCTCCAGGAACATGTGATGATTTTTAACTTTCAACATGTTAGACCACACCACCCACCCACCCCTTTCTTATATTTTCTCTTTTTCTACAGTTTTTTTCAGACCAATTTCGGACACCAGTCCCCCCTCTCCTTTTGAGGAATATTCACAGTGCTAATCGGTATTCATTCCGGTTTAATGTCGTTGGGATGCTTTCTAGTGATATATCATTCTTCCCAGGAAGTTGATGAGCATGTTGTATTGAATAACACCCTGCAATATACGGCATGTTTCCTGCAGGTTTGTGGTCAAAATACTCATATCTTGACAGAATTGAGGATTTACAGTTTGAATCATGGGGAGAGGACAATCAAATGATAACAGTTGATCAGTTATTGAAAAACGATTTCATTTTCACACATTCCATCTTCTGGAATTGAACACTGAATTGTCTCTGTGTGTATACATGTTAAACAAACATGGACTATCAGATACTAAAGTTGACCAATGTATTAATCAGGTTGTCCAGGAAGTGTACAACTAAATATTTTGACAGAATGAATGTTACTTAAGCAATTCGATCCTGTGATTATAAAAATGCATTAATACTCCTATTCGGGATAGTGTGGGGTGGGGGTGGGGGATGGCTAATTAGGTAGAGGTGCGGGCTGCAAGCCGAGAGGTCTTCGGTTTGAATCCCACCTGCGGCAACTGCGTTGTGTCCTTGAGCAAGACACTTAACCCATTGTCTACGTGGGAACACGGTGGCGTTGAGTACTAAGGCGTACTGCACGCCGATGGTACCCTTGTCTTCAACCAAATGCTAACCCTGCTTGTGTGTGCTGGGGAGCTGATAGTTGCTCGCCGTTACTAGGTGATTCTTCCCGGGTACTCCGGCTTCCTCCACCCGTTTTCAATCTTTTAAAGTTTTCCTTGACTTGCACATGCAGTTTCGTAAATGATTTTTTGTTATAATTTTATTATTTTATTTTCGAAAAGTGATGGTGAAAACTAGTGGAATGAACGATATGAGCTGCAGAACTATCAATGACCAGTGACAAATTTTACTAAATTTTACACACGTATTATTTATTTTATTTATTGGAGTTTAAAGTCGCATACTTATGCACAATGGCTAATCGTGAACGTGACAGTTTTAAGGGTGTAGGGAGCCCGAGTACCCGGAGAGAACCACCGAGCAACGACGAGCAACTGCCAGCTCAACATTCTAACTATTCAAGCAGGGTTACAGCGATTGTACGCAACCGGGATAAAGTGCCTTGACCAAGGACACAACACGGGTCGTCCCGGACGGGGATCTAGCATAAAAGCCCAACAGGCTACCACTGAGGCACCGCGCTCCCTACACACGTATTCAGAGGTGTCATTTTTGCGAAGGCAAAATCAGAAAAACACTAGATGTAAAGTGATGGCAGCCATCACTGTGGGCCCCGAAACTGAAACGGTTTGCAATTCGAACAGTATACAGTACAGTAAAACCTTCCTTAAGTGACCACCTGTCTTGAGAGACCACCTGTCGTGAGTGACCACCTGTATTTAGAGTACAGTGAAGCGATGTACCAGTTAGCAGCTTTGGTTTTCAGCGTCCAGGGTATTTATATCATGATTACATTTTTATATAATAGAAATATTTACAATGAAATGTCTTGTTTCCGGTCAAATTTCACATAACAGTAGTCTGTGTCGCTGCAGCTAATATGTGCCTTGTTCTTGTTCAAGGGCAATCACTCTTTGATAAACAAAGGGACTGGAATGAAATTAAAACTGGATGTGGAGGCACCCATCAGGAAGCAACAAATAGAAAAATATTTCAATATTTCCATCCATAACTGAAAAAGAGTGGAAAACCGAATACCTGTTATAACTAGCCAAGTTCAAGGGCAATGACTTTGTATCTGCGTGAAACAAGGAAGTAAAAACAAAACTCCATCTGGATTCCAGGGTCCAGGGTATTTATATCATTATTATATTATTATATAAAAATACATATTTATAATGAAATGCCTTGTTTTCCAGTCAAAGTTCCAACAACAACAGTCTGATTGGTGGATGAGGAGCTATAACCGCAGCTATATTTATATGCGAAGTTTCCTAGTTCAAGGGCAATCATTCTTCGATAAACGAAAGGATTGGAATGAAATTAAAGCTGGATGGGGAGGTACCCATCAGGGTGCTACATACAAAAAATTATTTCAGTATTTCTATCGATAGCAGAAAAAGTGTGGAAAACCTGTTTCAACTATCAAATTCTTGGGTTCAAAGGCAATAATTCTGTAATAACCAACTGAACGGAATGGAGTTGTAAGTACTCACCAGGAAGCTACATACAAAAATTCATTTCAATATTTCTATTGAAAGCTGAAAAAAGTGCGGAAGACTTGTTTTACCTGTCGACTTCCAAAGTTCAAACGTAATAACGCAAAAATGAACGAACTGAGCAGAATGGAATTGAGATTTGATCTGTAAGTACTCACCAGAAGTTACATACAAAAAATCATTCCAATATTTCTATCTTTAACTCTGTAATAAACCAACTGAGTGGAATGGAACTGAGGCTTGATCTGTAAGTACCCACCAGGAAGCTACATACAAAAAATCATTCCAATATTTCTATCTATAACTCTATAATAAACCAACTGAGTGGAATGGAATTGAGACTTGATCTGTAAGTACATTATTTCAATACTTCTATCAATAACTCTGTAATAAACCAACTGACTGGAATGGAATTGAGACTTGATCTGTAAGTACTCACCAGGAAGCTACATATAGAAAATTATTTCAATATTTCTATTTATAACTCTGTAATAAACCAACTGACTGGAATGGAATTGAGATTTGATCTGTAAGTACCCACCAGGAAGCTATATACAAAAAATCATTCCAATATTTCTATCAATAACACTGTAATAAACCAACTGAGTGGAATGAAATTGAGACTTGATCTGTAAGTACTCACCAGGAAGCTACATACAAAAAATCATTCCAATATTTCTATCAATAACTCTGTAATAAACCAACTGACTGGAATGGAATTGATACTTGATCTGTAAGTACTCGCCAGGAAGCTAAATATAGAAAATTATTTCAATATTTCTATCTATAACTCTGTAATAAACCAACTGACTGGAATGGAATTGAGTCTTGATCTGTAAGTACCCATCAGGAAGCTACATACAGAAAATTATTTCAATATTTCTATCTATAATTCTGTAATAAACCAACTGAGTGGAATGGAATTGAGACTTTATCTGTAAGTACCCACCAGGAAGCTACATATAGAAAATTATTTCAATATTTCTATCAATAACGCTGTAATAAACCAACTGACTGGAATGGAATTGAGACTTGATCTGTAAGTACCCACCAGGAAGCTACATATAGAACATTATTTCAATATTTCAATCTATAACTCTGTAATAAACCAACTGACTGGAATGGAATTGAGACTTGATCTGTAAGTACCCACCAGGAAGCTACATATAGAAAATTATTTCAATATTTCTATCAATAACTCTGTAATAAACCAGCTGAGTGGAATGGAATTGAGACTTGATCTGTAAGTACCCACCAGGAAGCCACATATAGAAAATATTATTTCAATATTTCTATCTATAACTCTGTAATAAACCAACTGACTGGAATGGAATTGAGACTTGATCTGTAAGTACCCACCAGGAAGCTATATATAGAAAATTATTTCAATGTTTCTATCTATAACTCTGTAATAAACCAGCTGAGTGGAATGGAATTGAGACTTGATCTGTAAGTACCCACCAGGAAGCCACATATAGAAAATATTATTTCAATATTTCTATCTATAACTCTGTAATAAACCAACTGAGTGGAATGGAATTGAGACTTGATCTGTAAGTACCCACCAGGAAGCTACATATAGAAAATTATTTCAATATTTCTATCTATAATTCTGTAATAAATCAACTGAGTGGAATGGAATTGAGACTTGATCTGTAAGTACCCACCGCGAAGCTACATATAGAAAATTATTTCAATATTTCTATCAATAACTCTGTAATAAACCAACTGAGTGGAATGGAATTGAGACTTGATCTGTAAGTACCCACCAGGAAGCTACATACAGAAAATTATTTCAATATTTCTATCTATAATTCTGTATTAAACCAACTGACTGGAATGGAATTGAGACTTGATCTGTAAGTACCCACCAGGAAACTACATATAGAAAATTATTTCAATATTTCTATCTATAACTCTGTAAAAAAACCAACTGACTGGAATGGAATTGAGACTTGATCTTTAAGTACCCACCAGGAAGCTACATATAGAAAATTATTTCAATATTTCAATATTTCTATCTATAACTCTGTAAAAAAATCAACTGAGTGGAATGAAATTGAGACTTGATCTGTAAGTATCCACCGCGAAGCTATCTATAGAAAATTATTTCAATATTTCTATCAATAACTCTGTAATAAATCAACTGAGTGGAATGGAATTGAGACTTGATCTGTAAGTACCCACCAGGAAGCTACGTATAGAAAATTATTTCAATATTTCTATCACTAACTCTGTATTAAACCAACTGACTGGAATGGAATTGAGACTTGATCTGTAAGTACCCACCAGGAAGCTACATATAGAAAATTATTTCAATATTTCTATCAATAACTCTGTAATAAACCAACTGAGTGGAATGGAATTGAGACTTGGTCTGTAAGTACCCACCAGGAAGCTACATACAAAAAATCATTCCAATATTTCTATCAATAACTCTGTAATAAACCAACTGAGTGGAATGGAATTGAGACTTGATCTGTAAGTACCCACCGCGAAGCTACATATAGAAAATTATTTCAATATTTCTATCAATAACTGAAGCAGTACGGAAAATTCGTTTTAACTGTCGAATTCCTAAATTCAAGGGCAATAACTCTGTACTAAACTAGCTGAGTGGAATGGAATTGAAGCTTGATCTGCAAGTACATACCAGGACGCTATGCACACTTTTTTGTCGATAGTTGGAAAAAGTGCGGAAAAGATGGGACGGACGGAAGGACGGACGGACTGATCACTACAGGGCATCCGCTGTAGACAGCGTGGCCCCAAAAAAATGAAAAATGTATTGAAATTTAAATAATTGCATTGTTAATGTAGTTATACGTTTTGGGTCCAAATACTCAATTCCCATTGGTCAGCTGGATGAAAACGTCATGGCCAAATGTAATTCATTTTCCAATGAATACATTTGGTCGAACTTTGACCCGCATTTACGGAAGAGCGTAGTTGGCAGAATGTAATTCGGGCGGTGTTTGGGCGGGTTTATAACTTTTAGCTCCTCTCGCAGTGATCGGTGATTACAGTTTACTGATATGTTAAATAAATCGTTTTAAACATTCCAAGTTTCATTGCGAAAGACGGCAATTTTACAAATTTGGGTCAATGCCGATAACCGACGCTCAACTCAGAGTTGTGCGCTTTGTCTTTTGTGTGAGGGTGGTTTTTCACCTCGTTCGTTCGTTCAGGTTTTATTTCGTCTTTCTGCTTTGTTGTTTGGTAAAAAGTAGTTTGAACAGTTACGGAATGTGATTATAAGAAGTGAATGCCATTTTTTATAATCTTTATTGGAGTATGAACGTGTGGGAATGGGTACAAATTATGTATGAATCCCTTCGGGATTTATACATAATTTGTACCCATTCCCATACGTTCATACTCCAATAAAGATTATCAAAATCGCATTCAGTTCTTAAGTGATTCTGTTTCTTTCTGTTTGCACATATATCAGATGTCACTACTAATTTTGCGGTTAACATTGTTGAGTGAAAAGCTAAAAAAGTTCAAACTGGTTGAATAAAGTGACTAAGAGTCATTGAATGATTGCTAGAAATCCATAAAATATTACAAAATGAACATTTTTTTATATGGACGTACCTGTCCTAAAAGACCTATGAAATCATTAAAAGAATGAAAGAAATTTTTTTTAGACCATTGAAAAAAATGATTTCTGGCCACATCCGATCCATAATACGTTCCTGGACCACCCCCCCCCCCCCCCTTCTCGATCTCTCCCAGATGTCAAATTCCGTTTTGATCGGCCGATGCACGGCGGCGTCTATAGCCTACAAAGAAATGCATGGAGAAGTATACACTGTCGATTCCTAGGTTCAAGGGACAAATTACACCTTGGTGCTAAATTAAATCTCAATTGGTCGAGGCACGGTATAGTCCCTTTCCTGGTAACATTACCCCAAGGCACCAACTTTCGTCTCATCGGTCACATGGTGTTGCACTTGAAGGATTTGCGACGTCGGCTCGGTCGAGACCCATCCCATGCCATTTCCCGTTCAAATTATCCTAAGGTGCCAAGTTTTATCTCGCTCGGCTGAGGACTGGTGGATAAGTACAAATGCAAAGCTGGAATTTCTAGCTGCACGCGGATTAAAACCCTTTACCCAACGTAACGGCCAAAACCGGCCAGCGCTATTCTCAAAAATCGCCAATTAATTTTCAAAATATTTTCATTTTTTGTCTCAAAAACATAGGTTATGACCCCTCGTTGGAACGAGCTCGTCGAGCTCGTTCCAACGAGGGGTCATAACCTATGTTTTTGAGACAAAAAATGAAAAAATTTAGTTATTCAAGAATTTTTTTTGCAACTGTCGTCTGCTTTTCATGTTAGGTAAAGGGTTAAACGGACACTGGGCGCGGAATGAACTCCCTATTTATATAATAGATTGATCAAGCTTTTAGAAACAAGTCGTCTCTTGAGTTCCAATGTGTCCCATGTGCCTACCGATGTGCCTACTGGCGTGTCTATTGGCAGTCTACTTGCGTGCCTACTGGCACATAGAACACATTGGAACTCAGGGGACGAAGTGATAGGCAGGCCTTACATCTACATCTACTTTGAGGTTGGGTTGGACAAAATAGTCTAGTTCACATATTCGTCGCCTGAGTGCTGGGATGTTCTATGTCCCATGGGGGACATAGAACATTCTAGCACTCAGGCGACGTATTGGTGATGGTGCAAATGGGAGACAAACATCATGAGTAGGCTACCACGATCGTCGTATCGACGGTACATCATAAGAATTGGAAAGTGGATTCGCTTCGTGGTTCCATTTGGTTTCCAGCCTTTTGCCTGCATAATCTATTCGAGGTTCGTTTCGAGCGAAAAATCGTGTTTCGTGGTTCCCTAAAGTGTGTGTGGGGAGATGCGGGGGGGGGGGGGGGGGCACGATATCAGGTTGATTGTTTTCATTACCATTTTAGTACCCACCTTAATTTGCAATACTTTTCTTTCCAGTTTCTTACACACACACACACACACACACCCCAAAACATCTGAGTCAAGAGTTTGTTGCTCTATGGACAGAATAGCTGTGTTTGACTATCTCGGACTAGAGATCCTGTCCCCGCCTTGTGACGGTCCGTTCTCTGGAAGACGATAAGGTATTTTGTTTGCTAAGACACACCTCCATTGTCTTAGCCAATACCTGTGATGCTGATTCGTTCCATTGACCAATCACATCCTTTCAAGACATCACGTGCACACCTGCAGGCATGAAGTCTCGTACCATTCCGATAACCATTTCCTACAAGACAGTGATACATTCTAGTTTGTTTATCGGCAACCATTTTGAAGCATTCTGTTCATACCAAAATCGGGTTCGTAGTCTGGCCATGTTTGACTCGTACACACTGTTCGTACCACATTGTTTCTAAAAAATATATACACATAATCTTCATCCGAACATGTATTTACTCCGATTGGGCGTTTTGCTTTCGTTCTTTTCGCTTTCGGTTTTCTTTTTTTTTAATTTTTAGCCATCCGACCGAATTCGGTCCAGCTACCTGCCGGACCTGGCATGTGTAACCCACACCTGTATCTTTATCTGTCAACGTCACACTGTACTTCTAACACGATATATTCTATCCACCATTTACCACGGAAGAAATATACTCTGGTAGACCTACATCAGATTGCCGCAGTCGACCAACGACAACCAAGGATACTACCCCGAAAGCATTATCCAGCTAACACCCATCAGCTCTTGGCACTCGGGCCGGTACCCCACGACATCACCAATAGAATATTAGTACTCTTAACACAACTAGCTACGAAAGCAACAGTACTGTTGTTTCTGTGTTTCAACCGTTTTCAGTCATCACCATATAAAGTCGTGACACGTTCCAACTCTCACAATTGAGACAACCTTACCGAAATCTATGTCTACAATAATCTTGACCAACAGGAGTACACATCATTCTACCATAAAGATTTCTGCCCACCTGAAGCCGATTTTGTAACATTACTTCTGGAATACAAAGATCTATGTATTTGTTTGTTTGATAGAGCCTAACGGGCTGAAACCTTGGTACACACTTTGCGGAAGCATAGTCAGGACAAGTACGATTAGAGGTGCACTTTACCTCGCCTCACCTCACCTACCTAACCCAACTACCCCATTCCACCATGGAGACGTCACACCCTGAAACACACCACTACAACTATATAACAGTCGGAAACTCATGTTTTGGGAATCTAGTGCACACCATAAACACCGCATTTACCAACAATGCAACTCACAAAATACTACAATACCTGCCATCACCAGGTACAGCCCTCATTCTTGCACGTCGCAGGAAATACCATTGCTAATTCTGAGTCCTAAGCTTTCGACCTACTAGGGGCTGACCTGAGGTCTATCTACGCTGACTAGACAGAAGGTGCTATGTTAGTAAGAGAAATGTGTTTACTTTGAAATTCCCACCTATGATATTCCATGAAACTTAGAAATCGAAAAAGAAAAAAAAACGAAAACTCGGCTGTCGCTGTTCGGGTCCGAAAGTTGCGCTATGCGACCCGAACCCCGATGCCGAAAAGAACTGAAAATAGTTCTGTGGTCGAATCGCGTTGGTCCGAATAGGAGTGAAGCGACTAGAAGTGCGGTATAAGGGAGGTAACAGAATTAAACACGAGAAATAAATAAGAACTTGATTGCTTGTGTTCGGGTCCGAAAGTTGCGCTTTTCGACCCGAACCCCGAGGCCGAAGCGAACTGAAAATACATTTACAGTTGTCTCGGCAGTTCCGGATCTTGTTATAAAACGCGAAGGCTATTATTTCAATCAACACATTTTATTGACTTCTCGAAAAACACAAACAATATCATGAGAATAGCCCTTCTGCAAAACACTGAATGGTGGACAAACGTGAGTTTGTCTGATTCCGGCAGTTGCGGTTGATCTCACGGGGTTGCGGATAAAACTTCTCATTTTAAAATGCGCCTAAAATATCGCGCCATTAGGGAACATAAGTCTTGTATGAAATCTGGGGACAACAGTTTGGCGTGTTTTTAGGTCATAAACTAGTAATCAGAGAAATAGAAACACTGGAAGCGTAGAAAATAAACACCATATGACAATAGAACAGAACACAACACGCAAATAAATTTCGAAACTTTTAATTATTTGTTTGTTTATTGGGGTTTAACGATACTTTCAACAACCATGGTCATACCATGACGGTATTTATTTTTAATTGTAGAGACAAATGAAGGAATGAAAAAAACCCAGAAGCAATTACTTTACAAACAGTATAATTATGTTGTTTAAAGAACACCAAAACATGATAGAAACTAACACCAAAGATGTTTTGTATGCTGCATTTAATGTGTGACACCATCCGTTTAATACCATCGAAATCAATGTATCAATTTCAAGTATGTGATAAGCTGTTCAATTGAATACTGGTGTCCAATTCGCAAGAAAAGGTAACGAAGCATCTATTTTTTTTTCTCATTATGGGCTGGGAGTATTTTCTGTGTGACTCCTTCGACTTGTCCCAGGTACTTGGGTTGCCCTAGATACACGTGGGCCAAGAGGTGTCTCGGGCGGAGACCAGACGTGGGGGTAAAGGGCGCTGATATGACAAGGCAATGGTAGAAATTGTACTGGACTCGGTGACTAGTCCAAACTTGGACCCACAGTCCGTAATATAATTTTTGGCGTTGGTACGGCCTGTAGGTCCAACGCTCTCGATACCTGTGCTGTACTATACGACCTGCGAACGATTTACTTGCAGGTCTATCTCGCCTCGTGGGAAGAATATGGCATATCCAGAAGCTTTTTGTTATTATGTGACCGAAAGAAGGATAATTGCAAAAAACAAAAACCTCTATGTCGGAAGCGCTTGGTCACCGTATTGTTCAGAAACGAAAGATTCATATCATCGAAGTGGTTCGAGAAAATGAAGTTGGCAGCCATGTTTTGTATTTTTAAACATAATGACGTCATTCCTTCTTTAAGCGATTGGTTGCAATCAGGGAATCCCTGGTGGAAACCTAGGAAGGAATGACGTCATTATGTTTAAAAATACAAAACATGGCTGCCAACTTCATTTTCTCGAACCACTTCGATGATATGAATCTTTCGTTTCTGAACAATACGGTGACCAAGCGCTTCCGACATAGAGGTTTTTGTTTTTTGCAGTTATCCTTCTTTCGGTCACATAATAACAAAAAGCTTCTGGATATGCCATATTCTTCCCACGAGGCGAGATAGACCTGCAAGTAAATCGTTCGCAGGTCGTATAGTACAGCACAGGTATCGAGAGCGTTGGACCTACAGGCCGTACCAACGCCAAAAATTATATTACGGACTGTGGGTCCAAGTTTGGACTACTCGGTGACCGGTTCTAGATCTTTCTATTTTTTTTTTTTTTTTGTCTTTTCCTTCGTTCCCGTTCCATGTCGTAATTTATAATATTTCGTCGTAGAACAAGTGACACCCAGTCCAAGAATGTTTAGGGAGACACCCCACCTCTTCCCTCCACCTAGATTAAATTGGTAGCCGGGACAACAGTTCACCAGATGCATTGGCCAACTGCTCCTCTGGAAGTCAAATTGGCACACGTGACAACTTCCCCACCACAGTCCAATGCACACCCAGAACAAATGCCTCCCCATTACTTGGCCGCGGAACTAGTTTTAGTGTCACTCGTGAATGTTCAACTGCCTTCACAGCCCAGTGGCGGAAATCAGCTTTAACAAAAAACTATCAAAGAATATTGTCCGAAAACTATATTTCCTCTTAATTACATTGTTATTCAGTTATAACCAAATAAGTTTGACTGAAGCTGCATGTGTTTGAAATTTATATCCAAATAACAAGGTCAACCAAGACGGATCCTCTGCCAACATACATACAGCACAGTCTCCGTTGATTGGTCGTAATCCACGCGTGAGCAGTGGTATCTAATAAGCATGCACATTAAAAACTAAAGTGTTAAAACTGACACTTTCAAGGTGTTAAACCCATTCTAACTCTTAGGATTTGATTTTAACACTCAAAGTGCAATGCTTTAAGCACTTAGACATTACAATCGTCAGACATTTGAAACTTGAATGGATGTCACTTCCCATGTGTCTAGCCTTGGTGGTTCTTCCAGAATCGTCCATAATTTGATTTGCGCTTGGTGGGTACATAATTAAAAGGACACAACGCAGATGACACGGATCAGGCTCGAGAGTTCGAGCCTGATCCGCGTCATCTGCGTTGTTTCTTTCTACACTTGAACAAAGTTCTAGTTCAGCACTCAGTAAGTGTTAAATACAGCACTTCAAGCGTAGTTTTTAACACTTTAGTTTTTAGCGTGTGCGATTACCAGGTAATAAAAATCATCAGCAGCAAAACTGTGACAGCCAAGCATTCATAGCGACGTTGTTTTTTGATCCTTCGATGTCGTCTCTTCCTGTTATTGAGAAGTATTCATGAGAGCATGCTTCATTAATTACACATGCATTTACCAGGTAATAAAAATCATAATTATCAAAATTTTAATTAATGAAGCACCGGGTTGTACCGGGGCGGGTTGTACCCGGTGCTTCATTAATTAAATTTGTGATCATTATTCCTATAATTAGTGTTTGGAATCTAAAAATATTGCGTCCGTGGAAATATTGCCCACGCGTGGAAAGTGACCAGTTCACGGCCGGCCGCACTGTATACATGCGCACACACATACACACACGTGGGTGATTACGAATAATGCACCCGGGTACGGCGCGTAGAGCACTTGGTTGAGTACCATGCTAGAAAAAAAACATTAATATATAATAATAATAATAATAATAATAATAATAATAATAATAATAATAATACAACGTTAACGTCTAGAATCCACCTCAGTGCTCTCTGACTTACATTATTATCCTGTATCACAAGTGTACACACCCTTTGTTCATTCTTTGACATTCTCAACTCAACTCAACAAAGCATACTGCCGGTGCTCTTCAGACGGGCTCGCAGGCATGCACCTCAATATGTCCCTATTTTACACTTAGGTACGGTGGGGAATGCGTAGTACTTTTGAACATTCCCACCGTTCACAGCTTGCACGTGATATAACGTCGCAGAATCACACACTCAAACTTCGCTGATGACACACAGCTACTACTGCGGGAAGCACCCGAATCAGTTGCTGGATGATCACCCATCCAAGGATTAACCGGGCTATTTGTGGTAATTAGATAAACTCACAGTCAATCTAATGTAACCTCCGAACACTTTCACTTCCTATTACAGAGTTTTGGGACTCATAGCAACCACGTGCCACAATAGAAACTAAGATGGTGGTCTTCACTATATATACGTGTCAACTATATAACATGCGCTCCGCTTGCGCATTGACACTGCGTTTCACTGTGGTAGCGACGCCACAAACTGGCCGCTCATGCGGGCTAACATGGCAACCCAACATGATGTAATGGGTCACTTGACCGATGTCCAGCAAAGGTGGCTTATCCATTGAGATATACTAATTCTGAGGCACTTCTCACTGTTCATGTCGTTGATTCACATTTCACAAATTGTTTGAAAAACACAAGGACTCGAGAGGCAAATGCACTCTAAGATATCGAAGCTAATTATCATTCTATATGCAAAGATTACTCTTTCTCTATGTATATTCTACATGCGATTGTTTCTCTATCATTGTGTATATTCTATACGCGAAGGTAAATATCTCCGTGTATATTCTATATGCAAGGGTAACTCTATCTCCTATCTCTGTGTATATTCTATATGCAAGGATAACTCTATATCTGTGTATATTCTATATTGGAAGGTAACTCTCTCTCTCTCTCTCTCTCTCTGTTTATTCTATATGCAAGGGTAACTCTATCTCTGTGTATATTCTATATGCAGGGGTAACTCTATCTCAGTGTATATTCTATATGCAAAGGTAAATATCTCCGTCTATATTCTATATGCAAAGGTAACTCTATCTCTGTGTATATTCTATATGTGAAGGTAACTCTATCTCTGTATATATTCTATATGCAAAGGTAAATATCTCCGTGTATATTGTATATGCAAGGGTAACTCTATCTCTGTGTATATTCTATATGCAAGGGTAACTCTATCTCTGTGTATATTCTATATGTGAAGGTAACTCTATCTCTGTATATATTCTATATGCAAAGGTAAATATCTCCGTGTATATTGTATATGCAAGGGTAACTCTATCTCTGTGTATATTCTATATGCAAGGGTAACTCTATCTCTGTGTATATTCTATATGCAAGGGTAACTCTATCTCTGTGTATATTCTATATGCAAGGGTAACTCTATCTCTGTGTATATTCTATATGCAAAGGTGACTCTATCTCTGTGTATATTCTATATGCAAGGGTAACTCCATCTCTGTGTATATTCTACTCTCAAGGGTAACTCTATCTCTGTGTATATTCTATATGCAAAGGTAAATATCTCCGTCTATATTCTATATGCAAAGGTAACTCTATCTCTGTGTATATTTTATATGTGAAGGTAACTCTATCTCTGTGTATATTCTATATGCAAAGGTAAATATCTCCGTCTATATTCTATATGCAAAGGTAACTCTATCTCTGTGTATATTCTATATGTGAAGGTAACTCTATCTCTGTATATATTCTATATGCAAAGGTAAATATCTCCGTGTATATTGTATATGCAAAGGCAACTCTATCTCTGTGTATATTCTATATGCGAAGGTAACCATATCTCTGTGTATATGTGTATATTCTGTATGCGAAGGTAACCCTATCTCTGCATATATGTGTTTATTCTATTTGCGAAGGTAACCCTATCTCCGTGTATATGTGTATGCTCAATATGCGAAGGTAACCCTATCTCTGTGTATATGTGTATGCTCTATATGCGAAGGTAACCCTATCTCTGTGTATATGTGTATGTTCTATATGCGAAGGTAACTCCATCTCTGTGTATGTTCTATTTGCGAAGGTAACTCTATCTCTGTTTATATTCTATATGGGAAGGTAACCTTATTTCTGTGTTTATTCTATATGCGAAGGCAACTCTATCTCTGTGTATATTCTATATGGGAAGGTAACCTTATCTCTGTGTATATGTGTATGTTCTATATGCGAAGGTAACTCTATCTCTGTGTATATTCTACTTGCGAAGGTAACTCTATCTCTGTGTATATGTGTATGCTCTATATGCGAAGGTACCCCTATCTCTGTGTATATGTGTATGCTGTATATGCGAAGGTAACCCTATCACTGTGTATATGTGTATGTTCTATATGCGAAGGTAACTCCATCTCTGTGTATGTTCTATTTGCGAAGGTAACCCTATCTCTGTGTATATTCTATTTGCGAAGGTAACCCTATCTCTGTGTATATGTGTATGTTCTATATGCGAAGGTAATCCTATCTCTGTGTATGTTCTATTTGCGAAGGTAACCCTATCTCTGTGTATATGTGCATTCTCTATATGCGAAGGTAACCCTATCTCTGTGTATATGTGTATGTTCTATATGCGAAGGTAACTCCATCTCTGTGTATGTTCTGTTTGCGAAGGTAACTCTATCTCTGTGTATATTCTATTTGTGAAGGTAACCCTATCTCTGTGTATATGTGTATGCTCTATATGCGAAGGTAACTCTATCTCTGTGTATATTCTATTTGCGAAGGTAACCCTATCTCTGTGTATATGTGTATGCTCTATATGCGAAGGTAACTCTATCTCTGTGTATATTCTATTTGCGAAGGTAACCCTATCTCTGTGTATATGTGTATGCTCTATATGCGAAGGTAACCCTATCTCTGTGTATATGTGTATGCTCTATATGCGAAGGTAACCCTATCTCTGTGTATATGTGTATGTTCTATATGCGAAGGTAACTCCATCTCTGTGTATGTTCTATTTGCGAAGGTAACCCTATCTCTGTGTATATGTGTATATTCTATATGCGAAGGTAACTCTATATCTGTGTATATTCTATTTGCGAAGGTAACCCTATCTCTGTGTATATGTGTATGCTCTACATGCGAAGGTAACCCTATCTCAGTGTATATGTGTATGCTCTATATGCGAAGGTAACCCTATCTCTGTGTATATGTGTATGTTCTATATGCGAAGGTAACTCCATCTCTGCGTATGTTCTATTTGCGAAGGTAACTCTATCTCAGTGTGTATTCTATATTGGAAGGTAACTCTAGTCTGTATATATTCTATATGCGAAGGTAACTCTATTTCTGTGTATATTTTTATTTTTATATATTTTTCTTCCTTAGTTTGGGATGGGGGTAGGGAGTCAGTCAACTAAGCTATACAGACATTACTCGGTAGTTTTCTTTCAAAACATTATGCGTCATGTTACCCACATTAAAGCACTATACACTGCAAACAAACATGCCTGTATATGTGAAACTATATAAACCTTATCATATAAAAGACAATCTCCAAATGAATTCAGAGCGACGATAGAGCATCAGTAGGCCCCTATAAATAAAATTAAGCCATAGTATAATGTATTCTTATACGTGTACACAGTTAAAATATATGTATAGATATCGCATACGATTAGTGTGTAAACTCAAATACTGTGAGTTGAGATCGTGCGTCCATTGAATTCGACTCGGCGTTAGAGGGTCCGTATATATCAAATGAAGATTTGACGGATTTCGGACGAATCTAATTCAATTAAACTTGACGCGACGGTAGTGCGACGTATATAACAGGCCTTATAGAGGTGTCTATAATGATCAGGTTTCAAAATAACACATTTTTTCATACAGTAGTGGTTTACTCAAAGCATCTTCGATTTTTGTGGGACAAAACCTGTCGAACGAATAGTCCTGGAACAAATTTCGACTTTGAACAAAACCTTCCGGGATTAACTGGTTTGGAAACAAACGTCCCGGAACCATCGCCAGGTTCTGTGTGCTTTGGAGGGGGACAGTCACCCTCGTTTGGTGTGGGTATGATGGGTACATATCACCTTAAGGGGAAGATATTTGACCTAGACACTTGATTTTATTCATATATTTTCAACTCTATCACTAAAACTTCAGGCCTTTAAATTTGCAATTGGAGAATACTCTTATACTCTTGTCTTTGTGGCAGTTCTGTTTTTTTCGATATTTAGAAGTTGGGGGACGGGGGCTTGTCTCTTCAGTAATGTCGACGATATGCGTTGTTTGAGAGAGCCCGAGGAGGGGTATTACCGTCTGAATATAGGGGGCTCGGGGGAATGATGAAATTTACTCTTAAAAACCCGCATTCTCGTTTATTTTCTGTAATGAGTTTCATTAGCCTTTTCGTCATTATGTACTGAGTGCACATTGTCAGTGTTCACATTCGCGCATATCGACTCATGTTAAATGTGCATGCGTTGCATCGTGTATGTACAAATTGTGACACATTGTGCATTACCACACAAGCGCATTCCATCAAATATCAGTTCCACGTTCTGCACGAACGTGGAACGGATATTTTATGAAATGTGCTTGTCCCTTTTTAGGATTTATCTGTGGTTATAGAATCCCTTTTGTCGTATGAGCCCACGTACTGCACGTGTTGTGCGCAAATTGTGCGTTTTCACATAAGCACAAATCAGCACGTCAAATGGATGCCCATGTGCCGCATGTGATGTGTACACATCGTGCACTATCACACAGGCACATTTCAGTGCGAGCAACAGAACTGTTTCTTATATGTAAGGTAGCCTAGCATATACTGGGTCAAGCAACTCTATAGAATGAGGCAAATTTTGACGAATGGAGGGATTTGATTGAGCCTGTCCCAGACCCGACCGAGGGCGGAAATTGGAACATGGTGAGATATAGCTAGGAAGTACGAAGTAGTACAAGTCAGCAGTAATGAAAGCCCTAGAACAGGACAGATGGTTGTGACTATGTGTTAGTTAGCGGCAGTGGTCTAGGCCTATAAAGGCTATGGGGTGGTCTAGAAGCCGTAATGATAGAAAGCCCTAGAACAGGACAGATGGTGGTGACTATGTGTACGTTGGCGGCAGTGGTCTGGGCCTATAAAGGCTATGGGTGGTCTAGAAGCCGTAATGATAGAAAGCCCTAGAACAGGACAGATGGTGGTGACTATGTGTTAGTTAGCGGCAGTGGTCTAGGCCTATAAAGGCTATGGGGTGGTCTAGAAGCCGTAATGATAGAAAGCCCTAGAACAGGACAGATGGTGGTGACTATGTGTACGTTAGCGGCGGTGGTCTAGGCCTATAAAGGCTATGGGGTGGTCTAGAAGCCGTAATGATAGCGAGCCCTAGAACAGGACAGATGGTTGTGACTATGTTAGTTAGCGGCAGTGGTCTAGGCCCATAAAGGCTATGGGGTGGTCTAGAAGCCGTAATGATAGAAAGCCCTAGAACAGGACAGATGGTGGTGACTATGTGTAAGTTAGCGGCAGTGGTCTGGGCCAATAAAGGCTATGCGATGGTCTAGAAGCCGTAATGATAGAAAGCCCTAGAACAGGACAGATGGTGGTGACTATGTGTAAGTTAGCGGCAGTGGTCTGGGCCTATAAAGGCTATGGGGTGGTCTAGAAGCCGTAGGATAGAAAACCCTAGAACAGGACAGATGGTGGTGACTATGTGTAAGTTAGCGGCAGTGGTCTGGGCCTATAAAGGCTATGGAGTGGTCTAGAAGCCGTAATGATAGAAAGCCCTAGAACAGGACAGATGGTGGTGACTATGTGTAAGTTAGCGGCAGTGGTCTAGGCCTATAAAGGCTATGGGGTGGTCTAGAGGCCGTAATGATAGAAAGCCCTAGAACAGGACAGATGGTGGTGACTATGTGTAAGTTAGCGGCAGTGGTCTAGGCCTATAAAGGCTATGGGGTGGTCTAGAAGCCGTAATGATAGAAAGCCCTAGAACAGGACAGATGGTGGTGACTATGTGTAAGTTAGCGGCAGTGGTCTAGGCCTATAAAGGCTATGGGGTGGTCTAGAAGCCGTAATGATAGAAAGCCCTAGAACAGGACAGATGGTGGTGACTATGTGTAAGTTAGCGGCAGTGGTCTAGGCCTATAAAGGCTATGGGGTGGTCTAGAAGCCGTAGGATAGAAAACCCTAGAACAGGACAGATGGTGGTGACTATGTGTAAGTTAGCGGCAGTGGTCTGGGCCTATAAACGCTATGGGGTGGTCTAGAAGCCGTAATGATAGAAAGCCCTAGAACAGGACAGATGGTGGTGACTGTGTAAGTTAGCGGCAGTGGTCTAGACCTATAAGGCCACGGGATGGTCTAGAAGCCGTAATGATAGAAAGCCCTATAACAGGACAGATGGTGGTGACTATGTGTTAGTTAGCGGCAGTGGTCTATGCCTATAAAGGCTATGGGCGGTCTAGAAGCCGTAATGGTAGAAAGCCCTAGAACAGGACAGATGGTGGTGACTATGTTTAAGTTAGCGGCAGTGGTCTAGGCCTATAAAGGCTATGGAATGGTCTGGAAGCCAGGACCTGTACTAGGAACCATAACTATCATCTAAACGATTCCCACCAAAGGGTATCCTTCAATAGGTATCCTCCAATAGGTATACTCCAAAAGGTATCCTCCATTATTCATATATGTCCTTGGGCTGCATGTGTTGTGTGCATATTGTGCACTGGCACGCGAGCACATATCAGCACATCCAGTGTATGCCTATGTACTGGCTGTGATGTCTACATATTTTTTTTATTTATTTATTGATGTTTAAGGTCACATATTTATGCACAATGGCTAATCATGTCCGTGACAGTTTTACGGGTGGAGGAAGCCAGAGTACCCGGAGAGAACCACTGAGTGTGATGTCTACATATTGTACCGCATTGTGTACTATTACAAGTATACATCTGGGAAGTCATAACATAGGTAAACATAGAGCATCTCGAAGTAATCCAAACTAGATAAATAGACAGAAATTAAGGATACTGGGAAAATCAGTCGTGGAAAATAGTGGGTCGAAGTTACCGAAAAGAATGTCAGAAACTTCGACCCACTGTAATTTCGATCCAAAGTAACATCGACCCAAATCGGTAATTTCTACCCAAAAAAGTAATTCCGACCCAAAGTAATTTCGACCCAATTTCGGTAACGTCGACCCACTATTTTCATTGACTCAAGAGCCCTCCCGCTGACCGTCTTGCCGATCGGTAATTTCGACCCAAAGCCTTTTCGATGCACTTATGAATTATATTTTTTATTTGTATCCATAGACAAACAAAATACAACATAAGTGATACAAATTACCTGAAAAAATAATTTATAGAGAAAACAGAAAAAATGCAGAAACTATTAAATGATTGGTCATATCTTATCGATGTTGGAAAATCAACGGTGTTAAAAACTGTTGCTCTTCCAACCAAACAATCAATCAATCAATTAATCTTTATTCAACAATGTACCTAGGTTTAAACAATATAATACACAAAAACTCTTTTAACACGTGATACACTGCTGGGAGGCAACATGGCCAGTTAGGCCGTCTTCCTGCAGCACCCTCCCCCTCCCCTGCAGAAGTTGTTATTATAGGAACAGAACAGTATAAGTACTTTACAATTCCTCAGGTAATTCGTTTACTGGCCACAAAATCAATCATGTTACACTCCCTCACAGTCCTATCCAACCCACTCGATTGAATTATCAAGACACTTCACCTGATATTTTTTTAACATTCCTTTGGTCACATAAAAAGAAAAAGTCAAATACTCTAACATAAAGGGCCCAGTTTAGAAAGGTGGTCTCAAAATCCCGCATATTAAAACCCTGTGTAATTCATAAAAAAAGTTCTGGGTTAACCCTTTAAACCCTGGTGGTATCTTCCAAGGCAGTTCCATGGCGGCAATTGGAAGAGTCCATATTCAGTATTTGGGGACAGACCAATTAATATTTTCAACGTGCAGCCCCATGGCTGCACGTTGAAAATATTGATTGGTCTACTTCACACATTGACACAACAGACACCCCACTTAATTAAATTATGAAGTATCATGTTCCTAAGCCGGAAAAGCGACCTCTGGTGTTCAAAGGGTTAATGAGCTCTCAGAGCCGGAAAACTCATCACAGTGGAAAACGCTGTCATTTGATAACTTTGAAAAATTTGGATTCAACAGTTTTGGCATTTTACAAAAGACGGTTTACAAAATTATCGGAATCAATGCCCCCCATTCTGACGAAATGTTGTAATTTCGCGGTCACTCCTTCAAGACTGTTCTATATCAACATATAAAGATATTTTATCACAACCAATGTTTCATAATAAAAGTATCAAATTAAACAATGTTTGCTATCATTTAGAAAAATGGTTTGTATAGCTGGTGACGGTGTTTTTATAAACGATATTGTAGATTCTAACAGAAATTTCTATACACATGGTGCAATTAAAACCAAACTTAGATACCCCGTTCATTACATATTTGGGAGTGATACCCAAAAATTGCAAAAAAATAATCCTAGAATATACACAAAAAATTGATGTTGTGGAGAATTCATTTGTACCTTGCTTACAGTCAGCTGCAAAAGTTAATAAATATTTTTTCTGAACAAGATAGCTGTACCTGCAAGAAAATCCGAAGCAAAATGGAGCGATGAGCTTAGATATGATATAAGCACAGGCGAATGGCAATATTTATACAAGACAACATTCACTTCTACCAGTGACACATATTTAAATACGCTACAGTTCAAAATAAATCACCGTATCCTATAAACCAATTCTAAATCACCGTATCCTATAAACCAATTCTAAATCACTGTATCCTATAAACCAATTCTAAATCACCGTATCCTATACACCAATTCTAAACTATTTCGTTGTGGTCTTTCAGAAACTCGGCTCTGTCGCTTTTGTTTTAACTCAAAAGAATCAATAATACATCTCTTTTCATAATCAAAAACGGTTTTACAGCAGCTCATAGAAAAGGTCAATATTGTTTGTAATTCAAATGTTCAGGTCAGTATTAAGGAAGTAATATTAGGAATGCAAATAGAACCTCAGTTATCCAACATATTGAGAACATGTCCACAAATTTAAAAAGAAATATATATATGCATGTAGTCCAGGCCTGCAACCACGGGGGGGGGGGGGGGGGGCAGGGGGGCAAGGGAGGGGGCAGGGGGCGCCCCCTGGAAACATTTTCGCCCCCCTAGAAAAATTTCAGACACTGTTTTTCAATTTTCACTATTTTGATCCATTTTATCTACCAGTGAATTAACTCAGAGTTGTCAATTTACACCTGTAATTACATTGAATATAACCCCATGACTGAGTCTCTATTGTTATATTTGAGGTGTTTATTCAACACACTGATTATACACAACTATGACAATACGAAACATTAACTAATTAACAGAAGTGATTATCTGTCTTCAATAGCAGGTTCAAGTGATAAGTGGTTACTGGTAATTGAAAGTAGGAGAAATGCTCTCGCAAGCAGAGGCTTTCCATGGGACAAAGACAGGAAATTGCTCCTTTTAATGCCAAAGTTTAAATTTTTTACATGGCGGGTGGAACCATGGTCGACCCGGGGCACATGTGCATGGCAAAGAGTATCCAAATTAGTGGAATTTAGTCACTTTGAGGAGGTGGAGGGGGTGGGGGGGGGATAAAATGATTCTCAATGGTCCTTCAAAAGTTAGTGGACAGAAATAAAAAAATTGCAAATAATGAATCTTGTTATTTGAGCAGAAAAAATAAAACTTTTTGGGGTATGTTGAAGCAGGAATTGATCCTTCAGAAGACAGTAAATTGCTCCTTTTAATGCCAAATTTTAAAATTTTTCCATGCCGGGTTGAACCATGGTCGACCCGGCATACATGTGCTTGGCACGGTGTATCCAAATTAGTGGAATTTAGTCACTATTGTGGTGGGGTGGGGGCGGGGGGTGGGGGGGGGGGGATAAAATGATTCTGGATGGTCGTTCAAAAGTTTGTGGACAGAAATAAAAAAAAAATCAAATAATGAATCTTGTTATTTGTGCAGAAAAAAATAAAACTTTTTGGGGTATGTTGAAGTAGGAATTGATCCTTCGGAAGACAGGAAATTGCTCTTTTTAATACAAAATTTTGGGGTATGTTGAAGTAGGAATTGATCCTTTAGAAGACGGGAAATTGCTCCTTTTAATGCCAAATTAAAAACCTTTCCCATGCCGGGTTGAACTATGGTCGACCCGGTGCACAGATGCTTGGCACGGTGTTTCCAAATTAGTGGAACTTAGTCACTATGAGGGGGGGGGGGGGGGGGCGTGAAATGATTCAGGATGGTAATTCAAAAGTTAGTGGGCAGAAATAAAAAAAAATCAGATAATGAATCTTGTTATTTGAGCAGAAAAAATAAAACTTTTTGGGGTATGTTGAAGTAGGAATGGATCCTTCAGAAGACAGGAAATTGCGCCTTTTAATGCAAAATTTTTAATTTTTCCCATGCCGAACCATGGTCGACCCGGCGCACATGTGCTTGGCACGGTGTGTCCAAATTAATGGAATTCAGTTACTATGGGGGAGGGGGGGGGGGGGGGTGAAATGATCCAGGATGGTCAATTCAAAAGTAAGTGGACAGAAATAAAAAATTCAAATAATGAATCTTGTTATTTGAGCTGAAAAAATAAAACTTTCTGGGGTATGTTGAAGTTGGAATTGATCCTTCAAAAGAGAGGAAATTGCTCTTTTTAATGTCAAATTTTAAAATTTTTCCATGCCGGGCCGAACCATGGTCGGCCCGGCGCACATGTGCTTGACAAGATGTATCCAGATTAGTGAACTTTAGTCACTTGGGGGGGGGGGGGGGGATAAAATGATTCTGGATGGAAAAATGGTGGGATTATGTCCAGGTTGGGGAGGTGCCCCCCTCCCCTTTGATGCCCGACCCGACCCTGGTTGCAGTCTTGAAAACCGGCCAGCCAAGTATACCGCGTATACAGAAGTTGTAAAGAATTACAAAGCTATCAACATACCCTTACTCTTTCAGCAAGGCAAACAAAAAGCAACTGAGGTGGGAAACAACATCTAAAATAATTAGTTTAATCTAAATGTCTTCTATATATATATAACCACACAAGCCTATGATGAATTTTGATCGGAAGATTGTATTTATTCTTTACATATTGTAATTTTGTCCACATATATGTGCTGATGTAATTTACCGTGAAAACTGTAAATAAAAAAAGAAAAAAGAAAAGAAGTTTTACATTTAATGTCACAAGCTTGCTCTCATTGTGTAATACATTCACCAATGTGTAGAAGTGGGAATTGGCATTCGTTTTCAAGTTCAATCTGTTGTGCCAGCCCTCCGTATCATTATTTGACCTCACACATTGATTAAATACACTCCAATAGTTAGGTGGCCATGCAGAGCTCAAAATCCAATTTTTCTCAACAGTACGTCCCCTGAGTTCCAATGTGTTCTATGTGCCAGTAGGCACATAGAACACATTGGAACTCAGAAGACGAGTATGTGAAAATTGCACCAACTGCGGTGAATCTGAATCTGGATCCGGTTTTAACGAATTGAACATTGGTTCTATCTTCTCATGCGGACAAAAACCAAGACTAAACAATTAGAACAAAGATCATTACTTGAATAAAGATTACAAAGCTTTATATTTATTCAAAATAGGTGGGAAACATAGTGGGTTGAATTTACCGATGTGGGTCGAAATTACGCTGTCGGGTCGTTTCGGCCCTGAGACGATTCGGCCTCGGGACGTTTCGGCCTGGACGTTTCGGCCTCTGGTTATGAGATGTTAGGAATAGGAAAGATGAGGATTAACGGAGGATAAACAACAAAAACATTTTAATCATAAATCAACACTTTATTACAATTGGAAATACCATTTATTTACAACAAAAACATAATGATTGACATACAAATAGAACATTTATTTACAACCAAATCATGATCAAAATATGGAAATAACATTTTAACGAACTCTATTCATAATGATTAACATTTGTCATAATTAATATAAATATTACAATACAAGTACAATATTTTTATCAGAAAACAGGAATCGCGAATTATATTGATATAAGAAATTTTGATTAATTGTAATATAATAATTTCATTGATCATGATTAAAACTAAAAAACAAAACATTTAACAGATACATTACATGAATCTCATTTTATAACGAGAAATCTATTAGCTGTGTCTTTTCCCCATTTTATATGCGGAATTTACTGAAAGCGGGAATTCTGTGCCGGTGTGACAGGAATGACAGTCCGTAGGAACGTTAGTCACTCTGGACTATTATTCCGCGGAATTATAGTCCTAGGTCTACCATTCATAGGAATAGTAGTCCGGCGGACTACTATTCCTAGAAATGGTAGACCTAGGACTATAATTCCGCGGAATAATAGTCCAAAGGGACTAATTTTCCTACGGACTATCATTCCTGTCACACCTGGTTTTGATTTCACCATTTCTATACTTTCTCCACAATCCGTCAACATCCTTGACTATTGCTATATATTTCTTCTTCAGCTCTATTTCCAAATCTCGGGCTGCAATTGGCATTTGAACATGACCTGTTTCTTTAAATACCGCTGCCAATAGCTTGTAGAAACTCATCCTAGTGCCCTTGGCATTCATTCGGTGGTGCATGTTGAATATCAAATCGGATGATAAACAATGGTTGCAGATTGTGAAGGATTAAACAGCTTCATTTCTGTAATTTGTCCGTGCTTACAAACAAACAAAGTATTCAGTGTTTACTTCACACCAATGCGCAGCTTGCGTTGCGTATGTCGCTTAGCACAAAAACAAAAACGTCCTGCAGACGAAGGGGAACAACTCTAAAACTCAAGTCAATGTCAATACATAACACACCCTCTCATTTGAGCTGGGTACAGATAGAATAAACAAACAATAATATGTGGTCAACACCAATAGCATGACTTGGTGTAACGATCAGGAGGCTTTATTGACCGCTGGGATCTTGAAGTTTCTGTGGGCTGTGGTTGGTGTCAGGTGGGGAGGCATCGAAGGTGGGGTCAGTGGGTTGATCTGAAAATAGTGTGCCATTGTTCTTTTGATTTTCCATTTCTGAAGTGACTGTGTCAGACAACTGTTGATCACCACTCTTCGTTCCCGGAGGGTGGTGACCAAAGGTTGCTGGCCAGGACTTTGTGCCTGTGAGTTTGTGGTCAAACTGTACAGTTTGTTGATTGGGGATAGAGTACCTCAAATCATCAATATGTCATTTGAAAATGCGACCACCCTGGAGTATCACCTCATATCATAGTGGTCCTGTTCTACTCAAGATGGTAGCTGGTACCCACCTAGGTTTGCTCAGGTGATTATATGCATAAATATTATCACCTGTTCTCTGTGCCCTGAATGCTGGTCGCGTGTTGCTTTCATTGTCAATTGTCTGTTTATGACCCTTTTAGACAGGTCGGGTGTGATCAAAGCAAGGTGATTTTTCAGTTTCCTTCCTATCAGCAGTTCCGATGGGGATGCACCTGTCACTGAGTGAGGGGTACATCTGTATCGGAACAGAAAACGGGCGACTCTCGTATTCACGCTGCCAGTGGATGACTTTAGCATGGCAGTTTAAACGTTTGAACTGCCCGTTCCGCCAGGCCATTTGAAGATGGATGGAATGATGCTGAGTGAATCAGCTTAATGCCATTTTTTGAAAGAAAAGTTGTGAATTCTTGACTTGTGAAGTTGGCAGCATTGTCTCTTACTATAGTGTCAGGTAGGCCATGTGTTGCGAAAATACGTCGCAAATGTTCTATAGTTGTTTCTGAGGTGGAAGTGTTGCCTACACCTATTTCCAACCATTTGGAGTGGGAGTCTACTACTACAAGAAACATTTTGCCAAAGAATGGGCCTGCGTAATCCATGTGGAGGTGGGACCAAGGTTTGTTGGGATATTCCCATGGGAGGAGGGGTGCTTTGGTGGGTCTTTTCATGTTGGTTTGACATGTCAAACATGTTTTAGAATGGTTTTCAATATAATCGTCCAGTTTGGGCCACCAAAGGTAGCTACGTGCCATGGCTTTCATGGCACACATTCCTGGATGATTGTCGTGTAGTAGATTGAGTAACTGGTTGCGACCGCGCTGAGGTACAACCACCCTACACCCCCAAAGATTGCACCTATCCTCAATACTAAGTTCATTCTTACGGGAGAAGCAGGGTTGTAAATCTGGGTCAACTTTGGGTGGCCAACCGTGTAAAACAAAGTTGTACACTTTCGATAGATGTTTGTCCTGTCTGGTCCATATTTTCAACTGTTTGACACTAATGGGTGTGTTGTTGATTGTTTCTAGTAACTGAACCACGTCCGTGGCATTCTCTGTGACATTGGGAGTGTTACCCAAAGGAAGTCTGCTCAAAGCGTCTGCGTTGCCTTTGCCTGGGCGAAAGGAGAAAGTGTAGTCGTATGCGGAAAGGATGATTGCCCACCTTTGGACACGAGGAGAAGCCTTCTCGGGGATGCATTTATGTTCGTGAAAGAGTGTTAGTAAAGGTCTATGGTCCGAGTGGATGTTGAAGTGTCTAGCGAAGAGGTATTGATGAAATTTCTTTTCACCAAAGATCACGGCCAGAGCTTCTTTGTCCAGCTGGGAGTAGTTTCTCTCGGCTGGAGAAAGAGTTCTGGAAGCGTAGGCGATCGTTTTCTCACTGCCATCATGTAGTTCATGTGACAAAATCGCTGCAACGTCATATGAGGAGGCATCACAAGATAAAACCAATTTCTTTTTGGGGTCGAAGTGTGAGAGGAGAATGTCTTATTTTAGGAAGTTTTAACAGAAATGAAAGCCTGCCTTTCTGTGGTTCCCCACTGCCAACGCTCTTGTTTTCTGAACAAATTGTGAAGTGGTGCTGAAGTGTGAGATAGGTTGGGTAAAAATTACCTATAGTGGGAGACTAATCCTAAAAATGATTTAAGTTCAGAGACATTGTGGGGCTCATATGCTTCTGATATTGCCTTGATCTTTTCTTCTAGAGACTGTACGCCTTCTGCTGAAATCTTGAAACCAAGATATTTAACTTCATGTAGATAGAGAGAGTATTTATTTCTGTTCAAGCGTAGACCAGCATTTGAGAGCCACGTTAAGACCTCGCGTAACTTTTTGTCATGATCAGTGTTGGCTTTTCCGGAGATCAATATATCATCCTGGGAAACTGCCACTCCTGACAGGTTTCCCAAGACTGATTCTATTGCTCTCTGAAAAATGGTGCTGCTGATTTGATTCCATAAGCGACCCTTGCATACTGGAATAAACCACGATGTGCATTAATCGTTGTGAAAGGTCTCGCATTTTTCTCAAGCATTACTTGTGAATAAGCATTTGTGAAATCAAGTTTACTGAAAACTTTAGAATTTGCTACCGAAGCTAGAAGGTCATCGATGCTGGCTAAAGGATGTCTATCAAGTTCATAGGCACCACTGATTGTGACTTTATAATCACCTCATAGGCGTATGCTACCATTTGGCTTAACTATGGATACTACAGGAGCTGCCCAGTCACTGAACTGTACTTGTTTAATTGTGCCTTCACGAAGCAATCGGTCAATTTCCTCATCTACTCGTTCACGTGGGGCGTAAGGAATGCGTCTTGGTTTGAAATACTTGGGCTTAGTATCAAGTCTAAAATAACTTTTGGCTTCAAATTTTTTAAGTGTGTCCTGGCCTTCACCAAACAGAGAAGAAACTAGATGCTACGGTCTCTTTCAGAGCGAACAGCATTTGACTCTGGTGCGAAACTCCTTGAGGCCATTTAGTGGTATTCTCTCTAGCCAATTTCGGCCAAGTATGGATTTTCCATTTTCGACAATATTGTTGAAGGGAGGTGGTAAACACAGTGTTGGTAATCTAGTTTCACTGAAGTTTCTCCCTTTACTGGGATTTTATCGCCAGAATACGAGGTTAAAATATGATTTGAGGGTGGAATGGGGGAGATTATTTTGAAAGTTTCAAATACACGTTTGTCGACAATGGAAATACCAGCACCAGTGTCGACTTCCATTTCGGTCTTAGTATCATTAATTGTTAATTCAACAGTATATGGAGGAAAACAATTGGTTTGGATATTAAATATTTCATCATTGATGAACTTGAAGTCAGATTCTTTCTGTTCAGTGTCATGGATTGTTTTGATGTTCTGTCGTGTTTGCTTTGTGCTAATTCCCTTTGAATCGCGTTGTTTCTTTTTGCATGCCGAAGAGATGTGTCCCAGTTTGTGGCAGTAATGGCATTCAGCATTCTTGAATTTGCAAGTGTCCGAGTCATGAGTACCTCCACAACGATAACATTTGCTAGTTTTCCTTGTTGATCTTTGGTCTCCATGAATAAAGTTTTTTATGGAGTCCTAGGAAACATTTAGATTCATATCAGCTTCGTTTGAGAATGGGTTGCTGTAATTTTTCGAGTTCAGTTTTAAATTCGAAATGTCAGAAACGTCGTGTGTGACTGTTTCCATGGATAATGCTAGGTCATACATCGTTTGAAAAGTGGCTTCACTGGGCTGTTCAAAGAGTTTACGTTGTATCGTTTGATTATTTATTCCTAGAACAAATTGGTCACGTAACATCTTGTCCAAACTGGATCCATAGTTACAGAATTCTGTTAACATTTTCAAGGCTGCGGTGTAACTGGATATTGTCTCGTTTTGATCTCGGAACCTCGAGTGAAATTTAAATCTTTCTGACGGTTTGGGGTTTGTGTGCTTTGTTACCATGTCTACCATTTGATCAAATGTTTTGTTCTCAGGTTTGTCTGGCGTGATCAAAGACCTGATCAGTGTATACATCTTGGGGCCTATTTGGCTTAACGTTTTATTTGTTCTCAGCTGTGATGTCATTTGCCTCGAAATAAAATTTTAGTCTTTCGACATAAAGAATCCAATTATCCGTTTCGTCATCGAATATGGTGGCTTGTCCAAACGTTGCCATTGTTTGTGAGGTTGCATCTGATCCACGTCGCCAAATATGTTGTATATCGAATCGGGTGATAAACAATGGATGCAGATTGTGAAGGATTAAACAGCTTTATTTCTGTAGTCAGTGTTTACAAACAAACAAAATGTTCAGTGTTTACTTCACACCAAAGCACAGCTTGCCTTGCGCATGTCGTTTAGCACAAAAACAAAAACGTCCTGCAGACGAAGGGGAACAACTCTAAAACTCAAGTCAATGTTAGTACACAACAGTGCCAACCTTCTAACTGGTTACTGGTCGAATTCATAGTTAACGATTTTGAGAGTGACTTCACATACAGTTATGACGATATTCCTGTGTAATGAGGAGCACAATTATAGACAGATTTATCATTCTCGTTATTCTGTTATAAAATAGATTTATCTGTGGAGTTATCATTCCTACTACTCGGTAAGTCAACCAAAATTTATTCATAGAAATATAACACAGATTAGGGAAAATACTTTTCACAAAGGTATAATTTAGTATTTCATATCTAAATTCACCAGATTAATTAAATATAAAGACATTTTCTAAACATAAATAACACAGAAAAAAACGATTTTCACTGAAGTGAGACGAATCGGCCTCTTATGGGTCCGAAACGTCCCGGCCGAAACGTCCCGGTCGAAACGTCCCAGGGCCGAAACGTCCTGGAGCCGAAATTACTTTGGGTCGAAATTACCGATCGACAATGCGGGAAGCGGAAGACCTTCTGAGTCCGGGAAAATAGTTGGTCGGAGTTACCGAAATTGGGTTGAAATTACATTTTTGAGTCGTCGGAAATTACCGATTTGGGTCGAAGTTACTTTGGGACGAAATTACCGTGGTCCGACAATACTGGACACCTAGTATCCGAACCAGCAAAAGTACTGCAGTTCAAACACAAAGTTTGGTGATCTGTCCGTCCGATAGCACTACATGTACGTTCTTCTCTTATAAGCCCAAGACGGGGGCTTCGCCAAGTCGCTTTTTGTGATTTGGGGTAGATCTCGGGTTGTTTTATGGTAATTATTCATACTCTGGTTCAAGTGAACGCAACGTTTGGTGAGCTATCGGTCCTATTGCGAAACACGCTACTCTTATTGGCCCCGGGACGTTTCGTCCCCAAAACCAGTTCGTCCCGGGTCGATTCGTCCAACATACTTTGTCAAACTGGGACGATTCGTCTCCAAAAGTACTGTAGGGGATAAATGATTATACAAGTGTGATTATTTTTCAAAATGAATTAGCGCGAAAATCGACAATTTAGGAGGGTCAGTCAAGTGGAAAAAATATCGCTAAGTGTGAAAAAATAATTCAGATCCAGCATATCTTAACAATTAAGAAACACCAAACTATCCCGGCGTTCATACAGGAGGTCTAACATTTATATAAAATGTAAATCGCTGAATTATCGTGCATTTAGCACAAAATTATGAATGAATAAATTAATGTTGAAGTGTAAAGTTAGCTTGAATCATGAGCGCAGCTAGGATTTCCTATGGGGGTGGGGGCTTAATTTTCGGTCGGTCTATTTACATGTAACTTCACACAAGCAGGTTTGGCATTGGTTGAAGACAAGTGCACCTCACGTGGGCAGTTGGGATTAAGTGCTCTGCCCACGAACGCAAAGAGGGTTTCACAGATGGGATTCGAACTGAGGACCACTTGACTTGCAACCTGCATCTCTACCTACTGAGCCACCACGCTCCCAAATATAAGTTATTAAAAGTTTTAAATTGGTGGAGTGAGTGTGTACTAGTATATTTTATTCATGTGTAAAATTCTCCAACCCCATCCCACCCCCACTCCCGTGAAGTCTTTGGTCTCCCAAACAAAAAACAAAGTGAATAGATATTCTCGGGTCTTGTCTGGCGATATTGTTGTCAACAACATCAACTTTTTAGAGATCACTCTACTTCAGACAGGTAATTCAACTCAACTAATGATTAAAAAACAACACTTAACACAAGTAGAAAAATATTACACAAAATGACTTGTACATGTTCATTATCGAGCAGTTACTAAGAAACTAAAAAATAGTTGATTAAAAAAATTATGAGTAAAAAACTATGTAACTATAAACCAAAGTACATATTTTTGCTCCGATACCATGAAAATATATTTTTGGACGAATCGTCCTGATAAAATTTATTTGGGACGAATTGTCCCGGTTGTAATTTTGGGACGAAACGTCCCGGGCGAATCGACCCGGGACGAATTGGTTTTGGGATGCCATGTCCCCTAACCCTCTTATTTGCCCAACATGGTGCTTCGGCGGGCCGGAAAAATTTACATACAGCTAAAAATAATAAATGAATATTAGAAATAGAAAAGGAATAAATAAAAATTTGTTTGTCGCTATTCGAGTCCGAAAGTTGGAGTTATCAACTTATCGACCCCAAACATGAGGCCGATGAGAACTGAAAATAGTACTGGGGTCGAATCGCGTTGGTCTGAATTGCAATTGAGGCGCAGAAACAGATTA
This sequence comes from Pictodentalium vernedei, assembly GCA_031216915.1. NCBI lineage: Eukaryota > Metazoa > Mollusca > Scaphopoda > Dentaliida > Dentaliidae > Pictodentalium > Pictodentalium vernedei. The sequence goes on from CM062289.1 coordinate 23,431,910, forward strand.
AAAGGGAGGTAACAGAATTAAACGCGGGAAAAACCCACGTGGTTTTGTTTGGCGGGAATTATAGCTTTGTGTGGAGAGTTGTTTACATTTTTATGCTTTCACCTGGATTTCGTTAGTAGGTGCTGAAGCAATCAGGAGGATGGATGTTGCAGAGCAAACTGTTAGCACCAATCAAGTCAAAGATCAAGTTGGAGAAAGATGTCAAAAGCTGTTTCAAGACTTTCTTGAAGAGTATGTCACGTCTGGGGGTAACAAATATTGTGAAACTTGTGGGGTATTTGAAATCGCTTACAATCGGGTATTTGAAATCGCTTTCTATCATTGGTACAGTAAGCCACTGCAGTGCAATGAATGTGGTGACTTGAGAAAGTTCATTTTATGAAAGAAGCTTTATTTTGTGGAAATCAGTTTGAGACAGTGGCGGCGCCACAGGCCCTCTTCCACTTTTCCCTGGCCTCGCACCCCCATCCCCCCCCCCCCCCCCCCCCCAATTTGGCCGAAAAATCAAACTTCAAATTACAGTCATTCGGTGTATAACCAGGTCGGGGGAAACCCCAGAATCGGGCGATAACATCCCAATCGAGTTATAAAAATCAAGCACTTTTTCAGATTTTTGTTGCTGTCCGCTGAGGACGAAGAACAATCATCGAATATAGGTGACACGGTTGAAGAACTAACTGGGACGGACATTTCGAAAAATAAATATACACAAATTATACATCAAAATAAAGGTTGGGACAAAAAGAACACGAAATGCATGTAATCAACTCATAGAGTTGACAGCAGGCACCACTGGTTCCTGGAAGTCTGCAACCGCATTTGTACCAGAACTGATAATAAAATAATATTTTGCAAGAACAACTTGTGGCCGAATGTGATTCAGATATCCCCCCCCCCCCCCCCCCCCCCACACACACACACACACACACACACATTGCAATTTATCCACTGCAAGCACCCCCCTGGACTTCTACACGAGTCAGTACGGTAATTGCACGTGCATGATGTCACACATCCTCATATGGTTCTTTTCGAATATTACCGCAAGCGGTTGTAAACAAAGCTCAGTCACTGTTAGGATTCGTGGATTTTGTGTTGTTTTGGGTTTGTATTTTTATGAAACCTCCGACCAGATGTAGTATTGTGTGACCCGTGACAATTTAGAGAATTGTAGGAGGAAAAAAACATTTTCCACATCAATTATTCAGCATTTTAGCGACCAGAATGCCACCAGAGAGCACCTAAAAATCAAAAGACCCCCCCCCCTCTATACGCACGTGCGTCAGACGCATTCTTAAACTACCGGACCCACAAATTTTCCCCTGACGGAAACCCTTCATAACTTCATCAAAAACTATTTGTAATCTGAATAGTGGAGTTTGCCCTACACCATCTTGAAATGGATCCAGTGCAGTGCCAAAGACGCTACGAAATGCCCGTTGGGTACAGACATTGTCACATTCTTTGACAACAATCAATCGGAAAGCACTGGCAGGTCTCTTATGACGCTAAACCCCAGATAAGTGTTATTACAAATGTTGCTCATATATTCTCACCTGACAAGTCATCATTACAATACAACGTAAGCTTGCACCTAAGTGTGTGGTACCAGCTGAATTTCAGTGGTCGGGCTGATGTTCTTGAAACTATTGTTGCCAATGACCATCAGTCATTATCGTTGTTCAGTACTGAGCGCCTCAGATTCATAAAAAAACGCCTATCTTGTATTGTGGAATCCCCCCAAAAACATGAATGGACGTTTCCCGCGATGTCGTGGATTCTGGGGATATTAATGCTCCCAATTATTCTCAAAAGCCAACATGTGACATTCAGTGCGGACAACAAGCCCCAGTTCCGAAAAAAAAGAATGCCAGTTGAACCCATACTATTTCGTGGAGAGTCAATTCAGTGGTGAGCCAACGCATGTAGTAATGGGCGAGCCCATATTCTCGAATCCGTGCTCCTACAATAGTGTGGAAAAAATACTAACCGAGCTGCCAGATGTTATTTGTGACACAACAGGCCATAAATGGACTATACTGGGTTGTGATGGGTCACTATACGCCCTTGGTGCAAGGCTGATGGAGCGCAGTGATCAAAAATATAGAAACATGTTACTTGTGCCTGGAATGGGACACCCTGAGATAAATTTTGTAAAATGTTTATACAAACTCCTGTGGAGCGTTTATCTCAAAGATCTTGCAATTTGTTTAAGATTCAAATCCCCAAATGCACTGAATTCTTGTGAAAAAGCTAAAAACAGGCCTTTAAAAATTGAAAATTTGCCTAACCGGAAAAAGGGTTAAGCCAAAAAAAATTGCTTAACAGGAAATGTTTGCTTAACCCATTTTTATTTTTTCAGACAAGGTGTTTAACAAAGCTGTCAGTGTCGATATGTATTGAAGACTGCCTGATAATGATTGTATTTATTTGTATATTTTGTTTTGGGTACCGGTACAGTTGTACTTTGTTGTAATGTTGATACTTTCGATGTATGTATTTATTAAAAGATAAAATTATGTCCCGCTGCTTTTGTTTTTACTCTCAAGCCGGTTCTTTATTGAGACTTAATTTCAGTCCTATGGTAGCTGTACCATAATTATTAAAAAAGATTTGTGTGAACCCTGTTTGTTATCCACTCACCGTCACGTTGATAAAAGAATGACACATCCAGTGCATGTGAAGGTAAGATCGAGATAGGTTGAATTCAGATGTAAACCCCTGCCCCTGGTAAATCCAGATATAAAACAGCAAACAAATGAATAACAAAGACAGGACTTCATAATATTGTTGCAAATAATAGATTACCGTATAGTATTAAAATAAAAAAAAATTGCTGATATAACTAGAGTTACGTTTTTTTAAACTGGGGCGAGTTGACCCGTTCCCACCCGTACAGTCACGTCATTTGACCTGTCGCAAAATGCTACGGCAATCAGCATTTCCGAATCACTTTCTCCCCCAGAAATTCACAATTCACTCAAGTTGGGAAATTACTGCTGTGTGAACTGTCGCTTATTTTTATTAAGTAACTATAAGGCCGAATATTTGGCAGTGGACTTTGCAGTGTGAATTGATTCAGTGCGAATCCACTGGCTATCACTCATGTTGTTTGGAAAATGTTTAGGTGCTTTCCTAAACGTCGGTGCTCATTTACCAATCATCATTGAGTATTCATGTAGCGCATCAAGGGAGTTACTTTATTAGCTCTGCATAAATTATCTCCGCAGTACGGAGTCAAAGTAAAAAAATGCATTGCTGTCAACCACAACTGTTCACAAACGGTTGGTAGGCCCCTTTCCCCTGATTCATAGTAAATTTTACAGTGCCTGTATCTGATTTCAGCCTACCGTCTGTGCGTTTTCAAAGCCGTGCATTATCTTACTAACACCGGAAAAGCGTTACTTCCTGTTTCAGAGAAACGATATGGAATGTTATTTTTAGCAGTTTTTTTATATCCGATTTCTATGATTTTTAGTGTTTCCTTTCATTTACGTTTGGAGCTATTATAGTTTGACCCTCACTTCGGTCGCGGTTCTCAGTCATTTGAATGCCAATTTTTACACGAACGGGAAAAAAGGTTAACTGAAGGGAACTTTGCTCGAACGGAGCTCGAACGAAACGGCCGTTCGTGCAATTTTTAGAGGCCTGTAAAAATCACCATAAAGCGCGGCATATTCTTCAAATTGCACTCATTTCCATGGCAGATGAGCTTTTAGTAACCTTTGTGTGCGAAGTAAATGGTGACGAGGAAAAATGCAATGTGGACTACTTTAACACCTGGCTCAAGACAGTGAAAAATAAAAACTATGTCCTGCAGTACAAGCTCGCCTTCACATACCTGTTCTAGAGCTGTAGGTTTTTAAGTTTCTTGTTCGGTTTTTCAGGTTGAGTAAAACCTCGGTTCGGTTTTCGGTTTGTTCATGAGGCCAAATAAAATTCAATAAAACTCATTCTATATGTCTGGAATCATAACTGAATGGCAGTGAAATTGAATGAAACTCAATGAATGCCCGAAATGAAGCTATAATACATGAAGAATCAGGAAGGCCAATATAATAATTACCTAAATATACAGAACTTTTATTGTGCTTGGCCATTTTTCGAGGTCTGACACCTACGCGCAACTTGAGGAAAGCTGCGAACACCACTAAGTTGAAATGTCGGAAATTCACAGAATGTAGCCATTCCAGAGTAGTGAGAGTACCCAGACACTGCCAATGGCAGTGTCTGGGTACCCTCACTACTCTGAGATGGCTACATTCTGTGAATTTCTGCAGCAAGAGAGTATTTTAATAAAAACGAAAAACATTAGATTACGAGATGTCAATGGTTTCGGTTTCGGTTTTTAAAAAAACAAAAAACCTCGGTTCGGTTTCGGTTAACCTACAGCTCTAACCTGTTCGCAATTCATCTATTTCGTGCCGGGGTCCGTAGAAATAATGCCGATGTCATCAAAAGTGCCATTGTGAAGTTAAAAATTCTCTGCCATGGTTTCAACGTGCCTATATATCAAGAAATCTTGATGCGCGATTCAGCCTTATATGCTCAGGCACCATCTTATTGCGCAAATTTTAAAAAATAATTTGGTAATTTATTGCATATAAATCTGCGTTCGGTAAAAAGGTTAAAAAGAGAATGAGAGTAACATTTCATCATTACGATGTTAATCGTCACTTGCAACTACACTGGTGATGGTGTTTGTCGATATGATGCATATGTAGCATTCGTACATCTTCTTACATTCGAAAACAGAATATGTATTGCGACACGTCACTACATCTCACGCCATTTGTGCTTTGCTCGCACTTCCCAAGTTTTTGAACGATGTGTCAAAACTATGTGTCAATGAAGAATATGTGCACAAACGGTCTTCCATATTTGCTCATATCAATTAGTTATTTCAGTTGTGTGCAATAATCTTTAATGATAATCCACCAGTCTACATCTACCGACCAATCGGACGCATTGTTTTATTGTAATTGAAGGGGAAGATCATATTTGTGGAATCGGCTGAGGTTGGCTTGAAAATGCAGTCATGAAATGTCTTTTTATCGCAGGCTTCAGATAGTGTTTACGATTTAAAAAAAAATCATTGATTTAGATAAAAAATTGACAGATATTCAGAAATATTTTCAAAACAATTTGGAAATGAGCTGAATCAAGATGAAGATGGAATGCATATTAACTGTTGAAATACAGTTATTAGCCCTTGTTTATGACAGAACTAATCTATGGAGTGGGAATTACGGCTGCAACGATACCTCTCACTCACGATACAATATGTATCGCGATTTTTTTTCACGGTACATTACATGCAGTACATTGAGAGTGAATTATCAGTAATGAAAGGCCCACAAACTGCACAGAGTCCAACTTTCATTTGGCCAGTAAAATCCAATTTCTCTTTTAATGCTTGAGAAGGCCAATGGACCTCTTGGTGTCTGGGTTCAACGCCGAGGTGAAAAGGTCTGTTGCCTCAAACTATGCTTATAATTCAGACAGAGTTGATATTTTACTGAAATACAAATGAACAAGTGGAATCACAGGAGTCTGAAATTCTATCAGTAGAGCTATAATTCACTTTCAACATGATATTTACGTTCCCAACGTAATCCCCTTCAGGGGATGACATTGAGAACATAAATATCACGTTGAAAGTGAATTATAGCTATACTGATAGAAGGGGATTACGTTGGGAACGTAAATATCACATTGAAAGTGAATTATAGCTGTACTGATAGAATTTCAGACTCTGTGGTTGAATTATAAGTTAGAAAAGCACAAAATAGACTTTTTGGGCCTGAAAATGCAACCTGCTGACTACATCATGCCAACCTTCTGGAAGTGTATCGTTTGTATAGTGTTACACATGAAACTATACGATATGCGTATCGTGTACAAATGTATCGCGATGCATTGAAATCGCGATGAATCGTTGCAGCCTTAGTGGGAATTTTACATCCCACTGTGTCTTGAGTCAAGACTCTTTGACTGCTGGAATGTGCTGTGGGGAAGTTAAATGTTCCCGAATCTTTTATAAGTTTATAGAATTTTCAGCAAAAATGAATAAAATTATATTTAAGTGAATTTAAACCATACATGTATATATATATAATAATCTTTCAATGAACCCATCAAAAATACAAAATCAACTATGAGAACAATTATAAGTGATTTTAAGTATCAAAAATGTTTTTCAGTAAGTCATCTTCCTTCCAGCAATGCTGTAACAATGAAACAACACAAGATTCAATGATTCCTCTCTATTTCCATCTATACCAAATGTCTATTCTGTACTAATATATTCTGTAATTCTTCCCCTTGTACCACCTCAAAGACTGAAATGGTTTAGTGTCAGTTATTTGTGTCCATTCTTTGGACAACTTTGGTACAAACTGCTGCCATTACACTCCGTTTCTCTTATCTAAAGGAACCATGCGAGAAAAAGTATCCTTTGGTGAATAATTTATAGTATGGAAATAAAAATCAAATGAATCGATTTAAATAAAAAAAATCTGATTTAAAATAAAAACAATCACCAACCCTGGTCTGAAATCGATCCGTGGTACATGGTGAATGCTTTGGTACAGAAACACCAACTAAGAGGAATTTCCATGCACACTTTTGTCTTATGTGAAAGAAACATTCTCAACTTCAAGTGAGCATCGAACTAATATAAAAAGCCCAATCCAATCATTGAATGTGTTCCTTGTGCTTGTTTATCACAGAAACTGAGTATATCATTTTGGAGAATGTTCCATGCATGGAGTGATTTGCAGACACCCCAATTCAGGCTTGGCAATTTCAGGAGAGCGATTTTTTAGCTCTCCTTACTGCCCTCCTGAAAGAATTAAGGAGAGCAAAAAATTGCCCTCCTAAATATTTTGGTCTGGGATGATTGAGATTACATGTATTATGCTCACATTAAATTTTTGTTGTAAAACAAAAATGTAATTTAACTTGGAAGTCACATAACATCACGTAATTTCATTTTGAAAGTGGTTTAGTGGTAAAAGGTATTGGCTGCAACCATACCCAAACACAGTTGCAATCATTTGATGCAAAATGGGTCACAGCAATATTTTTTTTTCTGTCAGTTTCAAGTTCAACAACTGACATCACAGTTTGAGGGGTAATTATTCAAGGAATATTGACACTATAATATACTACTATTACTACTATCCTGTCTCTTGAAGCACTTGCACCAGGATGTGACTGTAGATTCAAGCAGACCTGTTATCCAAGAAAGTCATACGCCTACCACTACCACCTTCAACCCCCCCCCCTTGGGGGGTTGAAGGTGGTAGTGGTAGCAGGGACCAGCCGTGAGGGCGACTAGGGCGATTAAGTCGCCCTTCTAAGCCCAAAGTCGCCTAGAAAAATAGTCGGGGCGATTACAAGTCGCCCTCTAAAAATTGGCCAAAATGAGAAAAGGCTGAACTGAGTTATGCGAGGTTTACATGAAAACGAGTATTTTCAAAAATCGAATGTGCTCGAGTGTGATAAATGGGCATTTTAATTCGTCAAATAAACATCCATTTATTTGAAATCACACGACAATCAATTGTCCATTGTCGCTTTTGGCGGATTTTTTTATTTCTATTTTGTTGCGTTCCAGTCGGAGCTTCAAGTGTCGAAACGAAAATAGGTGACTTACGCGACTCAACAAAACAACCCAGTTTGAAAGTAGGTTACGTCGCTTAGGATGCCGAAAATGTATACACAACGGACGTATTTTATAACACATTATTTTCATTTCGATTTGCTGACGACTGTTAACTGTTGGGCTGTCTATTCCCAGAAAAACACGAATGAAATTGAAACACACGAAAAAAGCTTTAGTGATGTCAAGAAAAGCTTTGTACATGACACAAGTGTGCATGTGGACGATCTTGAAAAAGGGTCCTCCTAAACATCGGAATGACATGAAGTGATGCGGAATGACACCGGAATGCCATAAAAATGATGCGGAATGACATTTCTTTTACAAAATACTCGACCCCAGAATGTATTTTGTTTATTAACTAACAAAGTACCTCCCAAGCAACCTTCTTACATCTGATCCTGTTCACACTTTCAGACTTAGGAATTTATTAGCTTAGTAGACTTTGTTGAAAGGCAACCACAGGAGGGTGATGGGGGATTGGCACGAAGAAGAGGTGAGGGGTCATGAAGGAGAAGGTAGCAGTGAGGGATTTTCAGTCAATAATTACAGGGATTTTTCTAGGGGCATTGGGAATGGGGCCAGGGGCCCATACAATTGGGAAAAATGCCATCTTATTGGACCAAATTGGGAATTCTGGTGACACTGCAGAGTGGAGAAAAATGCACATTTCTTCTCTACAGGCACATTAAAAATGAAGAAGTTGGTTTTATTATTTGAAATTATGGTTTTACAGTTCTTTTATCATCATAATAAGGCCTACTTTCACAGTAAATAATCGCAATTATTATGATGAAGTTGACACTGGGTACCAATTGGGAATTTTATGTTAGAAATTGGGAAAAATCATGCATAAATCTCATTGGGAATGGGGCCTATATTCGGCCCCTGTCGTCACCTAGAAAAATCCCTGAATTACATTGTGATTTTTTAACCTGGCACAGATGCATCATAGACAACTGGACCTGGATTATTTGTACGTTAATGGAGGACCAGAAATTGAAAATATGAAGGGGCGGCGGGGGTGGTACATGAATATTCTTAATTTTCCCCACTTGCCTATGAAGTCTCCCTACATGACTGCAGTCTCCCTATTTTTTCTGGAGGGAGACTTGAAGTCTCCCTAAAATTTCCCCCTAGGCTGGTCCCTGAGTGGTAGGCGTATGACTTTCTTGGACAACAGGTCTGGGTACACACGCAGGTCTTGTCAAGTGTGTGTTCGGTTATTGAGTGAGACATCTAGATGTCTAAGAGATTTTGCTTTACCTTAGTAAAGTTAATAAAATCACTGATGTAGTCTGTTGGTTTCAGTTTCAATGAGTTCGTTCAACTGGATACTTAAAATGCTGTGTAAAGCTAATTGCTCTCCTAAGCTGATTGAGGAGAGCGATTTTTTGCCCTCCTGCATTTTTCAGAATGCCAGGCCTGCCAACTATATGATGGGGAGTTCTATACATGGTCACCACTGAGGGCTTAGTCAAAATTCTAACTCAATTAGGGTTTTATTTTTTTTATTTGTTTTTTTTTTTGAGAGGGGGGGGGGGGGGGGTGGTCAGTGTTGTTCAAGCTGAGGTCGCAGTCCCTGGAGCTGAGAGGAAAAATTGGGAAGAATAGGACAAGGGATGAGAAACTCGTAGTCACCTGTCTCTCCTACACTAAGAAGTTTGCTGCTACTTTCTGGAATACAGAACTCCCCCACACTCCACCTTCCAGTAGGGTTTCCACTTTCAAATTTAGTGGACTAATTGCTGATTATACCTTTGTTGCATCATTCGCTTTGTGTCACGGCACCCGATATTTGTTATATTGATAAAGCCTATGACTTCGAAGCCCCACCCCCTCCCCCAAAGTTTTATTATACATGGTGATCATGTACTGTAGCAAATATTATTACTTGTGTAAACCTGTGCTGTAAGAGCCTGGGAAAAAAATTTAGGCAGAGCTACCGATAACTCAACTGTTTCAAAATGACAGGCCTGGTTTTTCAGGTAGCAACCAGTAATATTAGCAATCACCATTTGTGCGTTCTTTGGACAGTACAGTTAAAACTAGAAGTCCTGTCATCATTTCCGCGCAAACACCTCGCCATTTAACGGCACGTTAGGTCATATGGAAAGGCTACCAAATTCTCTACACAGCCTATGCACAAGCAATGGTTCAGCCAATGGACCTCCGGGTTTAACCCGGAGGTCCATTGGCTGAAACATTGCTTGTGTTCGCTGTAAGTTATTGCAAGACTGTGGTAATTTGGATATATTCAGTAGGAAAATTGCGCGCAATTCCTGTGTGAAATTGTGTCAAGATAAGCGCGCAATTCATGACAGGACTTCTAGTTTTAACTGTAGAAGGTGTGAATAAGTCTTGAAAACAGTCCTGTCAATATACAAAGCTCCCGATTTATGACTTTAATTAGGAAATGGGTTATTTAACAACAATTAGGTGTCAAATTTATATTTCCGTGGGTCTTATGTTCTTTTATCATCCGTGATTAATGATGAAGAGTGATTGAAAAGATCTGATCAGGAGAATAATCAGTTTGGGATAAAAAAAATAAAAATAAAAAAAAAAATGCTTATTTTTTTTCTGGTTGCTTTATTTGTTTCCAGGGCTGTGATTTTCCAGTAAATTCACTGGTTTCAACGAATTCATGTCCCAAATGCGGAAATTTTATAGAAATTAAGTATGTCAAAACTACAGTGTAACAGGTTCACTCGATTATTTAAAAAAAACAAAAAACAAACCTGATTTTCACAACTTTATTTTGAAAATAAGGAAATTTTCACTAATTTCAGCAAATTTTGTTGCTTGCCATTCTCATCGCTGTTGTTAACTGATAATGTTATAAGATACAATTAGCTCACGGTGACAACAAAACTTTGGAAAAGTTGAAGAGCAACCTGAAATAAGTTACACAAATCAGAATTACGAAAACTCACTCACACTACTACGCAAGCAACCGTTACATGAATATCCTTGGTCCGAGGTGAGTCAAAAGTATTAAACCCACCCGATATTATGTAGACAATGAATGTAATAATTAAATTGGACGAGACATTTGGAGTGAAAGGGATTAATTCCAGAGAGCGTAATCTCGGCATTAATTGTGAAATAGATTAGACCAAATAAACTACTGCATGTTGATGTCACCAGTCCTGGGAATTAAGAAAATATTGCGACGGCACACAACTGCCGCCGTAAAAAATTCTGCGACGGCAAATTTTTATCAGCGACGGTACTTTTCAATTGACTTGTTTTGATGACACAAAGTGAATAATAATCGTTAATCAGAACAGCTGCATTCATGTAGACAATAGGTCATTGACGGGTGGTCAATTGGACATGCTGTAGTTCGATTAAGTGATCGATCGATTGATTGACTGGTTGTCCTGTTTAATTTTAAATGCCAGTACCTCACATCCACGCATCAGACAGCCTATCGGTTTTGACACTGACAGTAACTGTTGGAGACAGAAATATTTGCATTGTACCCAAACCTGTCATGAACCTGGGGCGAGTTAACTCGTACCCACTAAACACAACAAGAATTTTGGTCCAACTCACTCTTATTTTATATGAGCAATGCGTTTACTTTTTTATTGAACTGATTGATTGTTTTCCAATTCAGCTTCGTAAAGACTGTACAGTTCACACACGCCATGCATGGAGAATGCTAATATTAAAATAGAACATGACCACGTGCTCCATTGTGTTTTACGTCAGTGACCAATAGAACTGCCGCGTCGTCCCAGTACACTAATTTAGCCTACGCCAGTTATGAATGAACAATTGAACATTCCCCCTATAGAAGTGACCTCTTTTGTATTGAATTCAATTCTTTGTGTTTTTTCTCATATTGTGTGAACATGTCATTAAAGCGTTGTTCTAGTGAGTCGGATGTTTGTGTATTCACGGACGTAATAATATTACGGTAAGTATATCTTACTGGCGCTACTTTTATAGAACGACGAATTTGATTGGTTGTGTTTATGAATGATGTGACGTCAAGGGGAATTGCCCAGGAATTCCAGTGGTATTTTAAACGTGTATTCAGTCAACAACGGGGTTCTTTCAAAGAGCACAACTAAATGACAAACAACTGGTTACGAACACTTTTTCAACAACATACATTTTGTACAATCTTTCTTTCAAATTAATAAATATTGGATATCTCCACAAATATTGATTTTATAGATCAGTTACGCCTATAAAACATATGTTATGTGGGGTTGGATGATCAATTCTGACGGACTTCAGGTGTTTGGGACACGTAAAAAATATTAGGGCAGACATTTGCGACAAGAAAATGCTGCCGTCATGCTCCACGGGGGCGACATTTGCGACGGCATTGCCGAATGCCGTCGCTAATTCCCAGGACTGTGTCACAGAATGTCAGAATGATAACCAGTCATCAATAATTTTCCGAATCAAATTTATGTGCATTTGTGTCGGAATGTTGAATTTGTCGGAATTTGCCAAAAAATATTCTATATTCTTTCTGATTAAAAACATAAATATTTTATGAGTGTTGGTAATGGTAAGGCCAACGTCATTTCGTCGAGTTGAGATTGAGTTTTACATGTATTTCAACCACAAAATTGTGAGAGTTGTGCAAAATACGAAAATAAGTACATCCTTTTCGTTCAGGTGCCCTAGAAATTAATTCCACCTGTAATCTGTTTGACCGTGAATCACGGCAATATTGATATCGTGTCGGACATTGATTCAAGAAACAATCGTCAATATTAGTCGGCGACTTCTCTTAAATCTTGAGTGAAGATATCGTAGACCTGGGATATTCATACAATGGTCGCTTGCGAAGTAGTGAAGCTTCAGAAGAATTTATCCCAAAAGGTCTGACAGTATTCTTATGAACTGAACAGATCAGGAAATACAAGTAGGCCTGGCAGTCAAAATTGGGAAGGCTTGAGGGGGGGATCTTCAAACTAAAAGTATTTTAACCACTCTGTACTGGAAGGGGGGGGGGGGGGGGGGGAGGAGCGTTTTTCAATCAACATTAAAAAATTATTGTTTATTTAACCCTTAGGCTAACATGAACAGGTGTGCCCTTTGCCAAAACAAGAAAAATGACCCCCCACCTCAAAAACCAAACTTGTGACCACTAAGTCATGATTTCAAAATCTTGGGGGGGGGGGGGGGGGATGTCTCTCAAAATATTCAGGGAATGGGAGGGGTGAAATTGTTCAACAGCCAAGGTTATGGCCTGGCCGCTGAAAGGTCAGTTTGGGTCAAATAGTAGGGACGGTTCGGATCAAAACCAAGCCTGCAAATAACTCAAATTTTGGTGCCTGTCAAAACTTGTGAAGAATTTCACTTGACCCAAAATGCTAGCTTTGCTGATAAAATAGTCTTAATAGTTTTATAGCCTCACAGTTTAAATCTTGTTTATAATTCTATTTATTTATATTTTTTTAGCTGCGACTAGCAGCTCTATAAGTGGCAATGTCGGTCTGTCTGTCTGTGAACGAGTTTGTCTGTGACCGAGTTTCAAAACTCAATAACTTTTGAAATACTTGATGGAATGACTTTATATTTGGCATGTAAGTGTTTCTTATTGATGTCTAGCTACTGTTCAATGCATGTGTTGTTCCAAATATTTTTCTTGGAGTTATGGCCCTTGATGAACTTAGAATTTTGTGAGATTGCACCACCCATCGCAGCTACGGCGTCGATGTCGCGATTTTATTGATGGTGTTTAAGGTGACTTTCAGCATCTATGTCTACCTGGCCTTGTGTTATCACCGTAAGTTCACAACACTGGTATGAAGTCAAGTTTAGTCAATCATTTAAATCCATACTACCCAGTGCCCATTGTGGAAGGCAAGTAACCAGCCCCAGGCACTGTCTACAAGGTCCTATTATACAAGGTAAGCAGAAGCCATTTAATTGATTTCTCTTGGGAAGCTCAAGATATTTTAATAAACTTCCAGCACATGAAGCTTCAGGTTGAATTTCAACTTGATGGTCCTTCAGCTGGAAGTTTACTATTGTAACTTGTCCTTGTCATGAGATTCAAATGTATATTGAATAATTTTTGTCCTATTTTTGTCAATTAATAGAAGTTTCCATGCACCCACACTACAGAGTTTAAACAAAGATCTTATACTAGTATAAGGTCTTTGGTTTAAACAAGTGTTGTAGTACTTGTACAGAATTTATATTCCTCATAATCCAAGACATACTCAAGAAAATAAATTCATTACAATGTTTGTAAAGGCAGTTTCTCTGAATAGTGGAGGTCTGGGTAAAATTTGATGCCCAGAATGGTGCCAAGTGGAGGTGCGTTTGGGCGAAAATGTTGGAGGCCTGTTGGGCACGAAGATGATTTGAACCATAATTGACGCGAAATTAGGCAACTTCTGGTGAAGGTGTCAAAGACAGATTGTATCCACAGGTACCTGTTCTCCGGCCATTTGACGAATTATAATGCCGAGAAAAAATATATCCCCTCCTCACGCATAAACATATAGGGAGGGGTATAATTTGTCTCAGGATTATACTAGGTTAAATGGTCAGGAGCAGGTGCCCGTGAGCAACCTGAACACAACAACAGTGAACTGACGTGACTGATATCAACACACATTTCAATTCAAATTTCAATATTTAACAAATTATGAATTGTCTGACCGAATGCTTTCTATATAACCTTCTGCAAAAAGTGCATTCATGCCAATATCTTGAATAATGTATTTTTTGAGAAATAAGCAATCCAAACGCATCACTGTCTGACATCGGAGCCTACGTGGTCACTGTTAATCTGATTGGTTCGAAAAAATGTGAATTCTGATTGGTTTTGAACAGAGGTTTGTTAGGTTGATTATTTATAGTGCTCACGGAAGTTCGTCACGCAGTGCTTGAGGTTATCTGATTGGGCACCAAAATAAATTTAGTTCTGACTGAATGGAAACGGAGGCGTGTTCACTTAATTATTTATAGCCAACGGGGGATCCCACGGAAGTTCTCCGTGCATCGAAAAAGGAAATGCCGAAATGAAAGAACGTGTTGACTGGTTATTCAGCGGTGTTAAACGTATGAAAACAACTGCATTTGATGTCGGCACGATAAGAAATTTGCACCGGTCACAATGTCCACCTCAAACATGTTTGTGTCTCGTATGCCTTAATTGTGCCGGACATTGACCGTGACCGGACGCTAATTTGCAGGCTTGATCAAAACAATGGAGGTTAATTTGTGCAGGGGATGCTCTGGGCGATTCCCATCATACTGAAGAGCGAGTCACAACTTCACTGTGTTATTATTGGGTGTAGCAAGTGATATAAACAAGGCCTCATAAAGGAATGATAAGTTTTTAAATGAGATTGGAAATTGACTACGAATTGCTCGTTAAAAATTTCGTTGGAGACTGAGCTGTATTAGCTGTATTTGGATTTTTTACGGTGATTTTACTAACAAATTTATCCACATTTTCAAAGTCGAATGAAGTCACAAATATTGGGTAAAAGTAAAATTTATTGAGGTGAAACTTCGAAGTTCACATGGGGAAAAATTGACTGGTAAATTATATTAGTCTACTTGTGGCACATTCTCTGAAAGTGTAAAATGCTAAAAAAAAACGTTGAGCATCTGCAGTTCTCTTTTTGTCAACAATAAAATGGTTAAATTAAAATAGAACATGTATAAATGGATGGCAGGTAACTATTGACAGTTTTTTTAACCTATCGTTTGTATACTATTTGAACTTGCTAGTACTGTAAGGAACTGTGCAGTACAATCTGTCGGGTATAAACTGTCAAGTGTCAACCCTGCATTTAGAGCTGGGCAATGTTGGGGAAAAAAACAAATCATGATATTTTCCGATATTATCGCAATATTATTTTCAGCGTATTTCATATAGGATAATTTACATGAACGAACAACAATGAGGGTAAAATACATTAGTTCAGCTATCAGAATGTTGTGGCTGCCAACTATGGTACCGCCACAAAGTTCAGATAGCTGAACTAACGTTCGTAATGGTACATGTACCTGTGTATGTACTGTACTGAGTCTACTGGCTCGTGTCGAAGCCCAGGGGGTGCTTGCAGTGGATAAATTGCACATTGGGGGGTGGGCTTCGGGACGAATAGTGCTTGCAAGTCACATTGGGATGCGTCGGAAATTGGCGATATAAGACAAGTAAGTATCCATTGGGTATGTTACATTTCTTTGGAAACCGCCCACCAATTTTTTAGAATTTCCTTTAAAAATTCTCATACCTATCTTGTACATACGTTTCATTTTCAGATTTCGGATTTTAATCCTCAATTTAATGAATAAAACAAACAGAAAACCATGCGGTGTTGTTTTCATTTTTTTTTTGTTCAGGTTACTCTCAAAGCCAGAAATGGACGTAAGTATGTCAAGCAACACTGCAAACCACCCCTTAAAAACAGACAAACACAGTCTGTTTAAAAATAGCTGGTTTTTTTTAAATATGTACATTTATTACGAATAAAACAAAATGTTTGCCACGCTGGAAATATGTCCATTAACTGAGAAAAATGGTGATCACTGATTTACCCTGGTGACTCAACAGGTTGAAGAAGTCTCATGACTTGGATTACAAATAGACACATTTTATGTGTAATTACTGTACCTTCTAAAATGTGGATTTCTACAATAGATTTTGAAAATCCAAAAAAGGGAGGTTTTTTTTACACGACCAAAATGCAAATTTCTAAAGCACCCAACCCTATTGTGTTGATGTCTCCAAAAGTAGTCCAAATCAAGCCAGGCAATCTAGAAAATCAAGGAGTGCAGAACAATTGCCCTCCACGGATTGCTTGGGAGTGCAATTGCACCTGAAATTTTCAATGCAAAAACTTGTATGCTATTTTGGTTATATTCACTTCAAGGTATTAATATTGTGACTGAAAAATTGTACTACATTCAGCTACATAGTGGAAAAATTGGTACACACATCTTATTATTCAAAATGTTGTATTCAGTTCTTATGTGACTATTCTACACTCAAAATGTATCGAAATGTGACAAAAAATGGGTAATGAATTATTGTGAATCAATGCAACATTGACAAATCGCCCCCTGAGTTCCAGTGTGTTCTCGGCACAGAGAACACATTGGAACTCTGGGGATGAAATGATAAGAGATTTTAAAGGCAGTCCCAACAGTTCTGGCATTCCAGAAAATCAAGGGATGCAAAAAATTGCCCGCCCTCATTTTTTTTCTAGGCGTGCAGTAGACGTGCTGCACTCCTAAAGATAACCAGGCCTGCCAAATGTAGGTTCTCTGTGTGACTTAATTTTTTATCTCGATCATTCCAGATTTGCTGTTGATGGTGAAGCTAAGTACCTTCCGGAAGTACAAGAATTAATTCGTCCAGAGAGGAACACTCTGACAGTGAATTTTGAAGACGTAGAAAAATACAACCAACATTTAGCAACAACAGTACTTGAGGAGTATTACAGGTTTGTTGTACAGATACTATAGGTTTAATTGAAAATAGAGAGAGCCGACTGTTTTGCTGAAACAAATACCAAAATTTTTTTGTTCTTCTATTTGTGGGCTTTATTCAAATGTTTGATCAGATAGTACAACAGCCTATTGTCTAGTTTATAAAAAGGGGGCGCGGTGGCTCAGTTGGTAGAGGTGCAGGCTGCAAGCCGAGAGGTCCTTGGTTCGAATCCCACCTGCGGCAACCGCGTTGTGTCCTTGGGCAAGACACTTCACCCCGATTGCCTACATGGGGGCACAGTGTTGCTGTGTACTGAGGCGTACTGCACGTCGATGGTGCGCATGTCTTCAACCAATCTAACCCTGCCTGTGCTGCGGTGCAGAGTTCAGAGTTACGATGTTGGAGAGCTGACAGCTGCTCGTTGTTGGTCGGTGGTTCTCTCCAGGTACTCCGGCTTTCTCCACCCGTAAAACTGTCACGGTCACGATTAGCCATTGTACATAAGTATGTGACCTTAAACACCAATAAATAAATAAATAAATAGTTTATAAAAATTTTTGAGGCGTATCAAGTACAGTTAAAACTAAAAGTCCTGTCACGAAATGCGCGCTTATCTAGGCAT
This sequence comes from Pictodentalium vernedei, assembly GCA_031216915.1. NCBI lineage: Eukaryota > Metazoa > Mollusca > Scaphopoda > Dentaliida > Dentaliidae > Pictodentalium > Pictodentalium vernedei. Next base: position 23,449,631 of record CM062289.1, read on the forward strand.
AATTGTTCGTAGGAATTGCATCATCAACATCAGCATATCGAATGGCATCCCCAGCATGGTGGGTTCTCCTGGTTACTCATATCAAACACATGCAATGTTTCTGCCAATGAACCTCCAGATTACCCAGAGGTCCATTTGCTGAAACATTGCTTGTGCACAGGCCATAAGGACAGAATTTGATAGCCTTACTATGGTCATAACGTGTAGATTAACGCACAAATCGATGTGCTATTTGTGCGCATTTCATGACAGGACTTCTAGTTTTAACTGTACTGCGAACACATTGTATTTGATTATGGACTATGGGGCCCCTAAACTGTCATGCAAGATGCCTGTTTAATTGATTAGTAACACTACCAGGCCTGTCATTTTCAGGAGAACGGTTTATTCGGTCACCTTAAAAAATTAAGGAAGGCAAAAACTAGCCCCCCCTGGCCTTAGAAAATAATGATTACCATAACCGCCTATGCCTAAAACCCACATCTTTTAAGGTCTCTGACGCATGTGTGTTATTGGTTTCTGTAAGATGGCCACACTGTCCCTCCCACATCTCCGGGCCTTGAATTCATTAACAGTAAAACTTCATTTTGCAATTTTAGCTTTTGTAAACCCGTGGAAAGCTATTCGCTCACCTAGGCCATGCGAGGGGAGCAATTTTTAGCCCTACTGCATTTTTAAGAATGCCAGGCCTGTACTACAGTTGAATGTTGATAAAATTTGTCCTTGTTAGAGTGAACAAAAATAACATAATTGGTACTTTTAACTTTTCGAGTACGTTTTCCAGAGATGTTGTTCCTTATTGAAATTGATACTTGCACTTAGAGAATTTGGACACAAAGTTAGGTAACTCTGTTAATCCCATAACAAAGATGCACAAACCCTTTACCTAAGGAATTGGCTGCATGCAACTGTAGAATTTACAAATTGTACACTTGAAAATAAAACTTAAAAAGTGAAACCGTTTCAACAAAACCATATCATGTTACCCTCGTTGGAATGAGCTCAGTGCCGTGAGGGTCACATGATATAGTTTTGGTGAAATTTTGGTATGTGCATTGGGTGAGAGGTTAAAACTTTTTCGTTATACAGAAACAACGTACATGTATCAGGCTGGCTCTCATTGATGTTGTCATTACAAAGTCAGGGACAGAGCTCATTTACATTGAGGGGACTCAGGAAAGAGAAGTGTGAAAAGTTGATAGGTGGGCTTTTTTTGTTATGCACTTTTTACCGGGTCAGTATGGTACACCCATTGCTGTGATCAGCAGTGAACTTTGAGGTTTTGATTCGACGAATGAACAGGTAAATTTTTGGGTCGACTTATATAATAATCAGATTGATTATTATTGGTCAACTTACTATTTTGAAGCTGGCAACAAACTGGAAGAAGGAACTCGCACTCTAAAAGCTCCTAATGAAAAGAACTGACTGATCGTTAGAAAAATTAGTTTAAAAAAAGTCCATCCAAAACTAAATTTGATCCCTCAGAATTTATTTATTGGGGTTTAATGACACTTTCAACAGTCAGGGTCACCTCATGTCGGATCACAGTGTGAATTAAAACTCGCAACTTCTTACAGTGAAAACATGGAGTTATGGATATTCAAATACACAATTTGTCTTATTATCTCACCCTAACAAAGCTCATGGGAAGCTTTGGTGATCACTTTCCATCAGTCAGTCTGGTGGGAACTTGATATTATCAACTTCTCATCATAAACTGCTGGGCCAAATTGAATCAAGTTTGGTATGCTTGTTAGCTCACCTTGACAAAGTCCAACTGAGCTTATCCAATCTCTTGTCCGTCAACACCATGTTTTGGTCTTCTCCAAAACCACTGGGCCAATTCTAGTGAAAGTTTGTGTGGGTGATGGTCCCGAAGGGGCATTACATTTTTGTTCAACACAACATGCCCAGTCCCATAGGGCGGGGGAAAATGTTCCAAAATATTTTAATCATCGTATGAACCAGTGGGTACAATTGACTTGATATAATGGAGCTTCCTTTGAGGTATAGAATCAAGTTTGTTCAAACGAAGTTCGTGAAGCAATATTTGGCTTTGTAATGGGAGGGGTAAGATTTTTGGCCCCGCCCAAAATTTCTATATTCTGAACCGATGGTCCAGTTTGAACCAAATTTGGTATGTGGTATTATTGGGTCATAAGTACTTGACTCGGGCTAGAGGCTGTATTTATGAACCGATCTTCACGAAACTTTATTTTGTTATCTCCTTGGGACAAGAACGAGTGTTTTGGGGTGCCTTTGTTATCACTGTGCTATGAGAACAAATATTTTGGGGTTCAGTCAGACCCACTCTGGGACTCAAAAAGGGAGATAATTAAAAATCTTTTCCAAAAACACCAGTCAAAATAATGTTTTTTGTATTCAGCATCCCCAGGATGTTTATATTCAAATGTGTTGGTGCCAAGTTCCTGTGTTAATATTTGTTGTTGTTTGGGGAGGGTAATCATTATTAGCACAACCTGATTTTCTATTTACAATGAGAAAAATAAAACCTCCTCACCCATGGGAACCCTATAAGCTAAAGATAAATTCAAATACCTATATTTTAAGAAGGACTGGACAAATATTTATTAATTAGTACGAATCAACCTTAGAAGGGTTTGAATCAAACAGGCCAAAACAATTGCTAACATTTGGCTTATGGTGTGCCATACAAGGAATCTCAATGATCCCCATTGTAACATTAACCCCATGAAGATTTCTTTTCTAGTTTAGCATTTAACTGTTGCCCATCTTTACAATACTTTACCTATACATCTGTTACAGGCTACGGTCAGCATTTATGTACAGACCGTTACAATACTTTATATGTACCTTTGTTATGAGGTCATTATCTAGATGCGTGTCATTGCTGTGTCACATACTATACATGTACATGTCTTGAACAAGTTGAGCTACAGTGTCATTGACACTTTCATTTTTCTCTTTGCTTCAAAATGTGTTTCTGTGTTTTGAAGGAATTTGAGTGATTTTATGCAAAGAAAATTCACCCAAACGGACCCATCCCATTCCCTTCACTGAATTAGATTACCTATATTAACATTTTATCAGGTGAGCGATTGAGGCCCATTGGGGCCTTTTGTTAAAAAAAATACCCCCATGGGAATCTGGGGAAGTGAAGTAGTTCTTGTTTACTGCAAGGTAGCTCCGTTTTACTGGTTTAATAGGACCCGGTCATCAATGCCTAGGGTGGAAGTCTCTAAAATGGACAACATGGGTATAACAGATTGGCAGAACTTAACTTTATATCCATGTTGCATCAAACTTAACCGTTGCAGAAATACTTGACCTTAAACACCAATAAATAAATAAATAAATAAAGGGAAGTCGATGGCATAGTGAAATGGATGTAATATTTCAGAGGTAGTCAACAGCTCAAACCCAGTGTGAAAAATTTAAAAAAAATGTCTCTTAACCTACTGACTGTTCACGTTGTTTGGAGACAGGGTTGGGGCGAATACATTGTAAATGTATTGAATACGAATACGAATACTTTGAAATTTTATGAATACGAATACACAAATTTCAAATGTATTGAATACGAATACGAATACTTTACAATGTATTCATGAATACAAATATGAATACTTGAATACTTTTCAAAATTATTTCTTGTAAATGGATGATAGTTTGATCATTCTTATTGGGATTAAGGGTATAAGGGATTATAGATGAAGAATTAGTTTTTCAGAGGGTGGATCTCTTAATCCTTTAGAATCCAGCCAACAGACATAAGTTGGTATCATTGACAAACAAAAGAAATAAAAAAAAATTTCAAATATTTGTTTAGAAAACAATTAGCAAAATGGGCACAGTACGCATCCAATGTTTTGTTGTTTCGTGCATACACAGCAATTATTAAATAGAGAACTGTGAGAAATTTACACAATTTTTTTGGTATTTTTTAAAGTTTTTTTCTTCTAAACTGCATTTTATGATCCCCAATAATGTCTATTAATTGTGGCTAATTGTGGCTTCTTTATGTCTTTTATTAATATTTAAACATACATTGCTGGTGAGAATAAAAAAAAACTGACCAGTGCTATTCACAAAATTCAATTAAGCAATTACTGCACTATTGGAAAAATGTTGTAATTCAAGCACAATAATTTTACAGATCTATCGGTCTACAACTTATTTCTACTATTACTGTAGAAAAATATTAGATTAGTATTAATTGGATAATGGAGTTGTTTAGGGATTAAAAATTAATACTTTGGCCAGACTGATATCCTTTGTCCAAAGAATAATCTGTACAATTACAATGTTCAGTTTACAATGAAACAAATTTTGAACAATGAAGAGTTTGCTATCAAAAGGCAGATAAATAATTGAACTTACCTTCATGTGTAGTATGAAGTTTGATGTACTATTTGATGGACCTGATATGTGCACTTCAAAAGTATTAGTTTAATTTTTTACTACTTTCTAATAGAGATAATCACAATATTTTTTTTACAAATACTGTATACATGTGTATTAAAAACAAGAAAAGTATTCAAAAAGTATTCATGAATACACCTCAAATTTGACTGTATACGAATACGAAAACTTTAAAATTGCATGAATACTGAATACATTTGAATACTTGAAAAAATGTATTGAATACGACTGAATACCGAATACGAATATGAATACCCCAACCCTGTTTGGAGATGGCTAATCGAATGCTCGGCTATGTAAAAAATTCTTGGGAAACTGCCTCTTTATCATCAACAAGTATTTCATATATTGCGTGGAATTGGAATATATATACATGTAGCCTCTCAAGGCAAAAGTGTAAACGTCTATCAAGACACAAGAAAGGCTGGTCGAGTGCTAGAAGGCCATATTTGGACTTCATTCTGAACTGCAGTAACCCAAAGTTAAAGATAAAGGCTTCATATTCTGTGGATGCTTTCCGTTTTCTCTAAGAAGTAAAATTAATTCATCTCCATCGATTTGCATTGTTACGATTTATAGGCACTCTCCCATAAATTGTAACAAGACAAAAATGTGTGAACAAATCTTGAAGCTGAGAAAAAAATTAGCACTCTACCAGTTACTCACACTTTACCATTCAAGATGCAGCTTTTGGCTAACAGGTCAACCGTTTGCGTAACCACCACGTGGAAACAAGTCTGAAAATAATTTTCATTGCGCTTCCAGACAAAATGTTCGACACCAAATGAATCATGTCTGGCATTTAAGAATGATATCTGACATATTACAAAATGGAGTTTGAGTATTCAAAATAAGTTGTTTTTGGTGTATATGTACCTTCATCTTAAAACTGCTCAAAATTCATCCAACCATACCTTGTTTGGCAGGGCTCAATGAGCCCTGCCAAACAAGGTATGATTGCTTTCATTCTAAATTGGAACTGAATTACCCTTCAGACATAATTTTGATACATGTATGGCTATATCGAATCGTATTCCTTCACATACTGTTAATACTGATGAGCTGTAGTCACTTTCTTCACACTTCCCAACTTTCCAGGCCTAGGACCAGAAATCACAGTAATCATTAATTTTAGGATTGCTAGTAATGCATATGATTTCCAGCATGCAGAATGTTCTGATCACTGAACTTCATTGATAATTTTGGCATCAGACATTTTGACTGATGATTTTAAACCTCAGTCAGACATTGGCCTTTTTGTTCCTGACATTGTCCTTGTCTGACCACTTATTTTCTGTTCTGGTTTGCACAGAAATGAAACGAGGGTTCTCATCAAATTTTGCACACTGAAACCTTCTCCCAAAAGTGGCGGGGGTGTATGTTTGGGCTGTTGGGATTACCGATTTTCCTAATCGATTGTCTGAGATAGCCAAGTTATCATTATGTTATTTGTTTTCTTTTCAGGGTTTATCCATTCATCTGTAGAGCAGTAAGAAATTATGCAAAAGACTGGGGTCAGATTCCCCCAAATAAAGAGTTTTACGTTAGTTTTACAGATGTACCAACACGGCTTAAGTAAGTACTGATTTATGGAATATTTGTTTTGTTTAGTTTTCAAGACCAGTTTGGAACATGAAAAACCAAAAAATATAAGTTGTTTCATTCTCTTCAATGGCGCTGCAGCCTGCACTGTTTCCGAATAGCCTAGGATTTTAGGAATGGCGTTGAATATATATCTAGAAAATTGTGTCTTAATCATAACCTTATAATGGCTGGATGAATTGTCATAAAACTTCACACAGAGGTGAAGGACACATGCAGGAGGTGTTGTGCAGCACTACCAAATGACACGGATCAAGGTCAAACAACTGAAAACTCAAAACTTGGAAAAAAATTCTCTCATTTATGACTCTGAATACACTTTGTCTTGTTTTAATCTATTTTTCTTATTGATTTGCAGGACATTCTCCAGAGCTCACTACCAGGCCCGTGATTTGTTTAATCGTAGAAATGCAACTGGTGCCTTCCCCAAATAAACTAATGGGAGAAGGGGGCACAAGCAGCATGCCCCCCCCCCCCCAAGTTATTGCCCTTAATACAGTGGAGCCCACTTAATTGGATATCTCTTAATTGTATATCCCTGTTAAATGAATATAATTTTCAAACACAAAACCATTTACCATACCTTCAGTACAAATTTGATCTATTAATTGCATATGGGTTGTAGAGTAAACTCCTGTTAATTGTATATAAATTTTTGTAATATGGTGAAAAAATTACTGTGACACGCACCAAATTGCCCTTATTTATCAACCTTTTTGGCCTCACTACATCCAATACAGGCATTTATTCTATTATATCTTGTTTGACAGAGCTCTATGAGCTCTGTCAAACAAGATATAATAGAATAAATGCTCAGTTTACCTCCAGAACACAGGAAACTGACCAAATCCCTGTTAATTGTATACTCCTGTTAAGTGAATAATTTTCACTGGCAAAATGGATATTCAATTAAGAGGCTTCTAATTTATACTTAAAACATATTGTATTTTGGTGAAAAAAAAAGGATACACGTGTCACATGATGAAGTCACTTTCTCCGTCACCTAATGATTGTGTCACTTTAATGCAACATTAGTGAGATAACTACAACATAAATCCTGTAAGTGTTCCATACAGTCAAGGTAAGCTACAGGATCATTTGTCACTATTTGTGACCCAACTGATATGGTGGAAATCAGGTGTGAAGTTTGCACAGGGTGACTTATACTCTGATAACGTCAACCATAGACTATAACAAAACCATGGTGCAATTGGATGCACAGCACTATAATTTCATGTAAGGTTAGATTCACTCTGGACTTTACTGGGAAATAACTAGTTAATTTGAAAAAGTTTCTGGTCTTTTCAACCCTATTTTGAGACAGTTGCACGTGGAATGCAGGATGGTTTTCAATTTTGAGATTACACATGAATTTTTCATTTCAGAGTTCGAGAGTTAACAACAATAAAAATTGGACAGTTGTTGAGGATAACGGGTCAGGTTGTAAGAACACATCCAGTACATCCAGAATTAATCAGTGGAACATTTATGTGTCTTGATTGTAGAACAGTCATAAAAGATGTGGAACAACAGTTTAAATTTACACAGGTTTGTGTCTACACAATTTTGTATTCAATGTTATTGTATGTACCGGTACGTGGAGAATATTTTCATGCCCTAATTATGATAAAGATCCTGTTCTCATTTGATTTAAAAATGATATTACAGTGAAAATCTTAAAAGAATTTGCCAGAGAAAAATATTCAGTTTACAGCAGTATTCAGTTAACCCTTTACCCAACGAATTGGGCACATCCGCCCGCGTAATGTGCAAATTCAGCGGTTGAAAAAATATTATTTTTTAAAAAAATTTCAACAAAACCCTGATTATCATGTGACCCCTTGTTGGAACGAGCTCGTCGAGCTCGTTCCAACAAGGGGTCACATGATATGGTTTTGTTGAAATTTTTTGAAAAATTTAAAAAATGATATTTAAAATAATAAATTTTGATATCGTCTGCGTTGGGTAAAGGGTTAACAGAAATTTGATAATTTCCCTGAGTTCGTTCAGGAATCAGGCCTGGTCTCTATCCGGCTATAAAGTTTATCCCTACTTATGAGAATCGGGTTCAATTCCCTCGAACTTCAGCATCAAGAATCAATTTTCGGTTTTTAAATAATTTAGCATTGAGTTCTACTGTTGTACCTTATGTGTGCAACCAGTACAAAATTTCGTTTTAAAAACCGATGTATTTATAAGGCCTCGAAAAGGTAAAAATATCTTTCTCGGCCCCTTTCCCCCCCCACCACACACCCCCATCACACACCCCCTCCCACCCCCAGCATGGCTGGCACATGCTCAATTTTTATAACCACCATAAACTTGAAAAATTACAAATTAAATGGTTATTATGTATATTTTACCAAAGTTAACAAAATTGATACATTTGTCCCTTGACTTGCCCTCAAGGTATGAAATATACCATCACCCATGTTATTATGCCCCCGAAAATCTTTTTCAAGGGGTATATAGTGGAGGTCTCCTTCCGTCCGTACAAGCATTTTGTATTATAACTTGAACATCAGTTGTTGTATTTTAATGTTCTTTGGTATGGTGATAGGGCAGCGTGGGGGAACGGATGCCCTTGTACCTAGGGTTTCGTCCAACAAATCTTAAGGAGTTATGGCCCTTATTTACTTTGTCCGTCCGTCCGAACATTTTGTATTATAACTCGAACATCAGTTGTCGGATTTTAATGTTCTTTGGTATGGTGATAGGGCAGCTTGGGGGAATGGATGCCCTTGTACCTAGGGTTCCGTCCGACAAATCTAACAGGAGTTATGTCCCTTATTTATTTTGAAATTTGATGATTTTTTGGTTTCCTACCAATTAAAATTGTTTGGCTGAACCGATGAGTTTCAAATTTTATATGCTGATTACTCATGTCAAAGTACAGGTTGGTTTCACTTTGAGGTTTGACTTGGCAATTTTTGATGCAGTTATGCCCCCTTTTTCACTTGGAAAAGATGCAAGACCAGTTCTACTTTTTCACTGGTTTGAGAATTTTTAACAAAGGTATGTACCATTCCTATTTTTGCCTCTTTCAGTTATTATTCAATATGGCACCATTCAAGTCATCTGCAATTATTAGTCCCCTACCGGCATCACCGGAGGGGACTATAGGTTTGCACTCTGTCCATCCGTCAGTCTGTCAGTCTGTCAGTCACACTTTAGTTCTCCGGAGTTTTTTTGGAAACGCTTCAACGGAATGATTTCATTTTTGGTAAACTACTATAGAACGATGATTTACAGATCAAGTTTGAGTTTCATGCTGATTGCATTATTCTTGTGTGAGTTATGGCCCTTGGAAATATGGAAAAGCGCCAAAATATCAGTTTTCCGGACTTTTTCTGGAAACGCTTCAACGGAATGATTTCATTTTTGGTAACCTACTATAGAACAATGACTAACAGATCACGTTTCATTTACACTCTGTCCATCCATCCATCAGTCTGTTAGTCAGTCTGTCGGTCATACTTTAGTTTTCCAGACTTTTTTCTGGAAACGCTTCAACGGAATGATTTCATTTTTGGTAACTTACTATAGAACAATGACTTACAGATCACGTTTCATTTACACTCTGTCCATCCATCCATCAGTCTGTCAGTCAGTCTGTCAGTCATACTTTAGTTTTCCGGACTTTTTTGGAAATGCTTCAACGGAATGATTTCATTTTTGCTTACCTACTATAGAACTATGACTTACAGATCAAGTTTCATTTGCACTCTGTCCATCCGTCAGTCTGTCAGTCAGTCAGTCTGTCAGTCATACTTTAGTTTTCCGGACTTTTTTTGGAAATGCTTCAACCGAATGATTTCATTCTTGGTAACCAACTATAGAACGATGACTTACAGATCAAGTTTGAGTTTCATGCCGATTGCATTATTCTTGTGTGAGTTATGACCCTTGGAAATATGGAAAAGTGCCAAAATATCAGTTTTCTGGACTTTTTTTGGAAATGCTTCAACGGAATTCATGCTGATCACATCTAGGTTATAACATTTGTATATTTATTAATGCTCATTAGTCCGGTAGGGGACATTGTATTGCTTCAGCGATACGTGCGCTCTTGTTTTTATAACTTTTTCTCTATTACTGACTCCTTTGTGCTGTTATGCAATGTAGCAGCAGTGAAGCTGTTGTCTGTTGTTACAAAACATATTAACAAAATATAAGTAATAATAATTTTATTGGCACTTTGCCATTCCTTACTGTTGTTCTGCAATGTAGTGTTGTTCTGCAATGTAGCAGCAGTGAAGCTGCTGTCTGATTATCCACATGTGAGTACGACTTGGCTACCTTCGGGGGCATTAGCACACACGTTAGTGTTGCCCTTGTTATTTTGATTATGAGGTCTAAAACAAAACAAACCATGAACATGAACTTCTGATGGCAAAGAAATAATTACAAAAATAATAAAATAAAAAAACGTCGGCCTACATGCAATTTTACAAATAGTGGCATGAGAAACAGAATTTCTAATTTGTTGGGCCTAAATATATTTATATATTTACTACAGATTAACCCTGAAGGGCCTTCTTCCAATTTTTTTGTTATGTTACGTGAACATGTGAACATATAGGCTTTTGGTGGTCTTGTTGATGCAGGTTACAGTTAGGGCTGTCGCGACTATCATTTTTTGTAATCGACTAATCGTGACCAGTAATCGACGGTTAGTCGATTAATAGTCGCTTCCCATGATTTTTTAGCAAATCATTCTTCTGTTCGTAAAACTCTGAAGATGACAATGGCACCAGTGTGTTCAGACGAAGTGGGGTTGTGGGAACAACAAATCGGTCCCGACTGAAGCTACATGTAGTCCAATCTTGGACCCACAGTCCTTAATATAATTTTTGGGGTTGGTACGTCCTGTAGGACGTACCAACCCCAAAAATAATATTACTGACTGCGGGTCCAAGTTTGAACTAGATTGAAGCCGATGAATTAAAATGAATTTACCAAAGAACGTTCCTGCATATGTTTCCTTCCTGCAATAAGTTTCTCGAAATTTTGAACATTGAGATCTATGCATTCCCTCGTCAGTTGTTAAAATTGGATCTTAGTCTGAAGTTCCGAACTTTGGGAAGTGATCTGACGTTCTGACTTTCGTCATAATTTTGTCACTTCCGCGCTTTGGGTTTTCCAATGGGTGTATTCGTGTGTACAAGACTGGAGAAATGCAGAAGAATCTATTCTTCTCGAGTAACTGTGAGTGTTCTTTCTTACACAGTCAGTGACAGTCGTACAGTCTTCCGGATATGAATGTTAACTATGGTTAGATATTTAAAGTTATTCACCTTCATTGATCATTCACCTCACAAAACAATGCAATTTAGCCCCGACGTGTAGTAGACGTGTACCACCTTGAAAATGAACGACGACGATCGACTAAAAATAAAAAACGTCGACTACTTCAATAGTCAACAGTTAGTCGACTAATCGAATAATCGCGACAGCCCTAGTTACAGTATCACAGCAGTGGTATCGAGTGAAGTCTTGGTTGCATTTATAACTAGTCTTGAATGGGTTACAGGTCTGGCATTTTTAAAAATGCAGGAGTGCTAAAAATCGCTCCCCTCGCATGGCATAGGGAAGCGATTAGATCTCAAACTTGAAGCCAAAAGTGGAAAAATGAAGTTTCACTATTTGTGGCACTGCCAAGTGTGCTTTGTACATTTTATTTGGTGCTGCTAACTAGGTAGTCTCTGTGAGACGGCTGCCCTCCCACAGCTCTGGACCTTGCCGAGGCAGAGATCTGAAAAGATGTGGTATTTAGGAATAGGCTGTTATAGTGATCATTACTTCCTGGGGCCACTTGGTGTCCATATTAGATACTAAATCTGGGCAATTACCGAAAGGAACATTTCACTACCCACCCTCTACACATGACCAAGAAATGAGAATTAGTGGCGAAGGCGTTCTTGAGTTAACTGACAGAAACTGAAATCAAGATGAGGAAAAATCCCTGCAGGAACACCGGGAAGTGAAGCAGTGCCTGTTCACTGCAGTAAACAGGCTCTGTTTTACTTGTAAAATAGGACCCAGTCACCAATGCTTGGAAGGTGCAAACCCTCTCTAAAATGGGCAACATGGCTTATTAAAGCTCACCCCTGGTCTTAAGTTGATACTCATGTTGTGGGCATGATTATCCATTGTGCAAAAATATGTGACCTTAACTGGTTGAGGGCTAGATTATTTTTGGTGTTATATATTTGTTATTCCAAATTTGTTCTATTACAAATCATTGGAGAGTGCCCACAGGCACTCTCCAGTAATTTGTGATAGAACAAATTTAAATAAACAAAATATTATTAAAGTTTGACTGAATATGAAATGAGAGCAAGGAAAATGTTTGCTTTTGCTCTGGTGCCCTCATTTTTAGCTCATCTTGACAAAGTCAAGCTGAGCTAATCTAATCGCTTCCCGTCCGTCGTCTGTCAACATCATGTTTTGGTCTTCTCCTCCAAAGCCACTGGGCCAATTCAAGTGAAAGTTTGTGTGAGTGATGGTCCCAAAGGGGCATTTCATTTTTGTTCAACTCAGTATGCCCGGCCCCATAGGGAGGGAGTGGGGGAAAATGCTCCAAAATATTTTAAAAATCTTCTTCTCAAGAACCAGTGTGTGCAATGACTTGATATTTGCTGTGGAGCTTCCATATGAGGTGTAGAATCAAGTTTGTTCAAACGAAGTTCGTAAAGTAATATTTGGCTTTGTAATAGGAGGGGTAAGATTTTTGGCCCCGCCCAAAATTTCTATTTTATGAACCGATGGTCCGGTATGAACCAAATTTGGTTTGTGGTAGTATTGGGTCATAAGTACTTGATCCATGCAAAAAAAAAAAATTCCCGCATCCCCATGGGAACCCTGGGAGCTAAAAATAGAAATATTTTCAAACGCCCATATTTCCCAAACCCCACGGAACAGAGAGCTTTTATTTGATATGAAGTATCCTTATGACCAGTAGAATTGAATGGTAAAAAAAAATTGCCATCGGTTATGTTAGGGTGTTCTGTAATGGGCATCGAAAAAATGCCGAGTCAGCATATTTGCAAAAATTTAAAAAAATCTTTTCTCCAGAACCAATCATCAGAATCTTTTGATATTTGGTATACAGCATTCATAGGGGGGTCAGATAAAAGTTTGTTCAAATAAAGGTCATTGGTTCATATTTGGGCTTTCTGCAGGAGCCCGAAGTTTTAACATAGGGTAATATGGGGAATATTCTTTAAAAATCTTCTTCTTCAGAACCACCAGTCAGAATCTTTTAATATTTGGTATATATCATTGTTATGAGGGTCAGATTCTAGATTGTTCAAACCAAGTCCCTAGGTTAATATTTGGGCTTCCTACGGAAGCCCAAATTTTATCTTTGTTCAATATGGAGGGTAATTTAAAAAAAATCTTCTTCAGATCCATCAGTCAGAATGTTTTGATATTTGGTATGCAACATCTCTATGGGGGTCAGATTCAAGTTTGTTCAAATCAAATCCCTAGGTATATATTTGGGCTCACTATGGTAGCCCAAATTTTTACTTAGTGCAATATGAGAAAATTTCTTTAAAAATCTTCTTCAGATCCACCAGTCGGAATGCTTTTATATTTGGTATACAACATCTCTAGGGGGGTCAGATTCCAGGTTGTTCAATTCAAGTGCCTAGGTTAATATTTGGGCTCCATATGGGAACATGAAATTTAACTTGGTACAATATGAGGGAATTTCTTCAAAAATCTTCTTCTTCAGATTCACTTGTCAGAATGCTTTCACATTTGGTATACAACATCTCTAGGGGGGTCAGATTCAAGTTTGTTCAAATCGGATCCATAGGTCAATATTTGGGCTCGCTACGGTAGCCCAAATTTGAACTTAGTGCAATTCGAAGAAATTTCTTTACAATTTCTCTTCTTCAGATCCAACAGTCAGAATGCTTTCATATTCGGTACACAACATCTCTAGGGAAGTCAGATTTAACTGTGTTCAAATCAAGAGCCTGGGTTAATATTTGGGCTCTATGGGAGCCGGAATTGGCCATTTTGCTGAAGAATTAAAAATTTTGTATTCAGTACCCTCTAGAGGTACTAAGATTAATCCACATAGGTTGTATCAAGGGGCTTCATAGGGGAGCTCTACATTTTACTTTATGATCAACTGAAGAAAAGGCATGATGCTCAGATTATTTTTGTCACTCCTGAGGGACTCGAGGATTGACAGTGTAGCCTATGGAGATGGCTTGCTTAATGTAGACTCATTCTTGGACTCTGTTTAAATTGTGTTCTGTACAAGATGAGCACTTCAGGCCCCGTGGGGCCTCTTGTTTGGAAAGCCCTGATAGTGGCTTCTAGCACTCAAACAGTTGAACACCAATAAACAAATATAAATGGGGGAAAATTGGACCTGGAACCATTGCCTGAAAATAAGCAATCTCATTTACAAAATGAGGTCCCCAGAGGGTGAATTTGCTGATGCTATCCCGTACAGTGTGCCAATTTATCCTCTGGGTTCCTCTTGCTGGAGATCTTGATTCAGAATGAGGTTCACAGAGGGTAACTTTAGTGATACTACCCTGCTTTGCAGGTAGCATCACCAAATTCACCCTCTGGGTTCCTCATTCTGCACATGCCAGGCTGCTTATTTTCAGGCTGGCCTGTATCCAATGCCTGAGGTGGATGTTCTTTGGGTTGGCAGCATAGATCAGGCCTGGCCATCTAGACAATCAAGGAGTGCAAAACAGTTGCCCTCCTCAGATTGCTTGGGAGTGCAATTGCACCTGAAATTTTCAATGCAAAAACTTGAATGCTATTTTGGTTATATTCACTTTGGCGTCGGAGTTTCACTTTCTTTAAACTACTGAACCCACAAATTTTCCCATAGCGGAAACCCTGATTACCTTGTAAAATGTGGATTTCTACAATAGATTTTGAAAATTCAAAAAACGATGTTTTTTTTACACGATAAAAATGCAAATTTCTAAAGCACCCAGTCCTATTGTGTTGATGTCTCCAAAAGTAGTCAAAATCAGGCCTGGCAATCTAGAAAATCAAGGAGTACAGAACAATTGCCCTCCTCGGATTGCTTGCGAGTGCAATTGCACGTGAAATTTTCAATGCAAAAACTTGTATGCTATTTTGGTTTGTGACTGAAAAATTGTACTACCGTATTTACTCTATGTATTGGGACAGCAGAAAATAATTATTTTCACAGGTGTCCCAATTCTTAGAAAATGGGGAAAGAACAGAGCCTGGTCTTGATTTGATGCTGAATAAAGTTGTGTGTGATTCGTTTTCCATCACTATATACGAAAATCGCCGTCCAATTATTTTTATATTTTCATTTTTTGCTTCCAAAACATAACTTATGATCCCTCATTGGAACGAGCGTATTACGCTCGTTCCAATGAGTGATCATAAGCTATGTTTTGGAACCAAAAAATGAAAATATTTAGTTACCCAAGAATTTTTGCTATGAGTGTCATCTGCTACTAGCGACTGGCCAACTGGAAACAAATCTCCTGAATGTCCCAAACTTTGGAGCATAAAAAATACAGTTTTTCTGGAAAAAAATATGTGTCCCAAATCATAGAGTGTCCCAATACATAGAGTAAATACGGTACATTCAGCTACATATTGGAAAAATTGGCACACACATCTCATTATTCAAAATGTTGCATTCAATTCTTATGTGACTGTCTTCTACACTCAAGTAGCCATAGGGACCACATTGGAACTCAGGAGACGAAATGATAATCGATTTTAAACTAGGCAGTCCCAAACAGGTCTGGCATTCCAGAAAATCAAGAGGTGCAAAATATTGCCCTTCTCGATTTTTTCTAGGCGTTCAGTAGGTGTGCAGCACTCCTGCACTCCTAAGGAATGCCAGGCCTGATAGATATACATTAGTTAATAAACTTGACTTCATACCTATTATATGTTGCAGTCATGATATAACCATAGATGTTTAAACTGACCTTAACAGGCCTGGCAATCTAGAAAATCAAGGAGTGCAAAACAATTGCCTTCCTCAGATTGCCTGGGAGTGCAATTGCACCTGAAATTTTCAATGCAAAGACTTGTAAGCTATTTTGGTGATATTCACTTTAAGGTATTAATATTGTGACTACATTCAGCAACATAGTGGAAAAATTGGCACACACATCTTGTTATTCAAAATGTTGCATTCAATTCTTATGTGACTGCTTTCTACATTCAAAATGTATCGAAATGCGACACAGAATTGGTCATGAATTATTGCAAATCAATCAAACATTGTCAAATCGTCCCCTGAGTTCCAATGTGTTCTCTGTGCCAGTAGGCAAAGAGAACACATTGGAACTCAGGGGACGAAATGGTAATAGATTTTTAAAGGCAGTCGCAAACAGGTCTGGTATTCCAGAAAATAAGGGGGTGCAAAAAATTGCCCTCATTTTTTTCTAGGCGTGCAGTTGCTAAAGAATGCTAGGTCTGCCTTAAACACCAGTAGGGTAGCCATTTTTTTATTTTTATGAGTATAATATTAAATGTCCATTTTTGCTGAGGATTTGGTGTTGATTTGTTAAAATGTTATTTTTCAGCCATCAATATGTAGAAATCCAGTGTGTAATAACAGGGCACGGTTCATGCTGGATGTCAATAAATCAAAGTTTGTAGATTTTCAAAAAGTACGGGTACAGGAAACGCAGGCAGAATTACCACGAGGAAGTATTCCAAGGAGGTATGTTTTTTGCAGTGAATTGTTCTCTTACACGTTATGAATCGGAAAGACAGGCCGGGACTTTTCAAAAATCTAGGGGAGCAACTACAGCTCCTTTAAATTTGTTCTAGGCAGAGGGCTGGTTTTTCGGTTTTCTGCTTCAGTTACAGTTTTTGCATCAAATCGGAAAAACAACCCACAAGACCCAGCAGCAAAAGATGGCCAAACGGTTTTACTGTGTTTGTGCATAAACTGATCAAAATATTTTATTGGTAGACGGCTGGACTAGTGACTGCTGGGAATCGTCATTTAGCCTATCCTAGGGCAGCACAGTAATTCGGTATTTTCCCGAAACTCGGTATTTTTTCGATACTGAGTAAATACCAAGCAATTTTCAACTTAATCGGTATACCGACTTTCACAGTATTATCGAATAAAAAAGTCCATATCTTCCACAAAAATGTGAAATGAGATGTATGTGGGGCTAACCAATTGCATCTCATATCAAAGTAAGACTTAAAAATTACATACTTTAGACTAATGCTCTCCCGTTAATCCGTCGAAATAAGCTCCCATCGAATGGTGTGAAATTGGTAATAAATTGATAACTTTGCAAATTCAGTGCACGTTTATTATCGGACATTCGAGTACATCCTGTCTCAATGTATTCTGTATAACTCGATAAGCATTCTGCCACCAACAATAGAAAAGCCATACTGGTGTTCTATGAGCTGCAAGCGAAGCTAATTGAGATTAAATGACCGAAGTTTTTTTTTGTAACGAGCATTTTACCAACAATCGTTTTTTAACACTTTTGTTGGAGTGAAGAAATTCATAACAGCGAAAAAGTTTAAAAAAATACATTGTCAGTAAAATGCTCGTTGAAAAAACAACTTTCGTTCTTCATCGAAGCACAGGCATCTGGAAACCTGTTCTAAAGAGATACATCACCCCTAATTCAAAATACCCCCTCTTATATATTTAATATACACGTGTATATTATCTATATAAGAAAGGATATTTCGAAGTATGTGTGATATATCTCTTTAGAACAGGTTTCCAGACGCCTGTGATTGAAGTTCCCCTGTCCAGCTGTCCCGAAAGTGTAAAGCTGATTACGCTCACAGTATGTAGCCATACCACAGTATTTTATTTTATACCGTACCGTGCTGCCCTAGCATATCCCACAAGGTTCTTGTCTTGTTTTCTCCCTTATTGACTCATCCACTGGACTCGTCACTCAGAAAGAGAATTTGACAATGAGAATTAGACGTGGATATAAGAGGCGAGCAGTTATTCGCGTGCACCTATTGCACACCTATTTCCGTTTTCTGGCAAGCTCCTTGCCACTTGCCTGATGATTTTGGTGAAAAACGAAATATGTTGAATATTTATATCATTGTAACCCAACAAAGTGGAAAGCTGAACGACTTCCTGAAAAAGGATTTACATGAATGTCGTTTGCCAAAATATAAAATAACAATCTACTTTCAGGCTGACACCAAGTGTTGTCAAGCGGTGGTCAGCTGGTTTTTTATGTCAACTCTGTTCCCAATTTTCAAATTATTCAATATATAAGACAAAATGACAAACAGGGCATAGAGTTGAATTGAGAACTTATCTGAAGTAGGTTGCAGTAAAAATTATTTTTGATTAAAGAATGTTTTGATCAACAGAGACAACACGCGTTTGTCAATCATATTCTGTGCAAAATGTATTCACAGAATGCAAATGCAATAAAATCGCATGACAGCTCTACAGGGAAAGCCAAAAATGGCATGCTGAATTACGTTAATGGGACAGATTATATTTCAAAATAGAAATTAATGCGGCACATAAGTGGTAAAGTACTCTGAATTGTATTGCCATCAGTTGGTGCTCCCCAAATCGATGAAGCAGCAGTGCCAGACTGCTTTTCATCATTGAAGCATTTTATTGTTTTTTAGCTCATCTTGACAAAGCAAGCTGAGCTAATCTCATCGCTCCCCGTCCGTCGTCAGTCGTCCGTCGTCCGCCAACACCATTGTGTGAGTGATGGTCCCAAAGGGGCATTTCATTTTTGTTCAACTCAACATGCCCAGCCCCATAGGGAGGGAGTGGGGGAAAATGCTCCAAAATATTTTAAAAATCTTCTCAAGAACCAGTGTGTACAATGACTGGATATTTTCTATGGAGCTTCCATATGAGGTGTAGAATCAAGTTTGTTCAAACGAAGTTCGTTTAGTGATATTTGGCTTTGTAATAGGAGGGGTAAGATTTTTGGCCCCTCCCAAAATTTCTATATTTTTATACTGTACCAATGACCCAGACATAGCTGGTGCTAACTCTTAAAATATAGGGCCAAACACAAATTTTGCCCCCCAATCCCCAAAATTTGCATCTAAAACTAAAGAAAACATGTCCTGAAAGGCCCTCCACACTTCGCCCCTACTGCGCATGTGCAGTGTCAAGGACGTTCCGAAATTGGCGCCATTTATCATTCTAAGTTTGGCCCTTCATCAGTTAACATCTGACTGATCTTTGTGCTTTTAAATCTCAGTTTAAATGATGCCAGACACATAAATATTAGTGAAATGGTGATTCTAAGGAGGATAGAAAAGGAGGAGAGGAAAAGAATGTGTGACAGAATATTATCAGGGCTGTAACTTAAAATTTTTTAATGAAATTATGTTAAGTTACCTATTTTCAAGGCAGCAGCCATTTTGTTGTCATTCTGATTATTTAGTTACACTGTTTTTTCAAGTGTTTTTCCTCTCTCCCTGTCCTTTAAGTTCCCCCTTGCTATTCTCCCATGCTTTTGGCATAGTTTCTGTAATTATTATTACTAAAATTTCTTGGGAGTTTTAGCTGAATAACAGAATGAATTCTGTTCTTTCCCCATGTTTACGTCTTCACCTACGGGTGGTTAGGCGTTGTGTTCTGCATCTACCATCTGATGTTCTGCAGTTTCTTCCCTGGAAGTCTCTGTTTTGCATCAGATGGCGTATTTTTGGTAACTGATTTCGGGCCTGGGTGCCTGGAGTCTTATTTTAGTGTTTTTACACTCATTGTTTACATTTACAACAGCCCTCTGTGTGAGGGGGGGATTTCTAAATAATAATATCTTTATGTTATTTTAATCATAACTAGATACATTATTATTGTTCGTAAGTGTTGAATAAATTGTTTAAAATATTTTTAAAATTTTTGTCCACACTTAGGCTTGGGATCCATTGGGGCTCAACGTTACTTTTCAGAAACTTGGGCTGTTCTGAAAAAATATTTTTTCAAAATATTTTGATTTCAATTATTTTTTCTATATTAATGGATCATATTATTATTATGTATTTTGATTGCCAGGGGTTAGTGCGAGTACCAGGACTTGTTTTCTTTTCACATTGAAAGGATATTGATCAATTGTTTTAAGAGGAAGTCTTCCTCTGACCTTATTATCATTCTATATGTGGTCAGTGTACTCGCATTAACTCCTGTTCTGTATCGTATGATTTCGATGACAATATGGGAAGCGTATGTCACGGTATGTTGTTGGGGATTTGGACACTCCGGTCCTTTCCCCGCAGGGTCACTCTACTTTATCAATTTCTATTTCAGACGATCAAGATTAGGGTGATGTATCTGTGATGTCTTCCAACAGTGTGCCTCCGTCGTCACAATTAATGAAGGGCTAGCGGAAAAGTGCTCATGTAATACGCCAATTGCCTAAGAGGACCCTAGTAGGTTCGACGGCCTTTGACGTCCGCTAGCTCGCCCGGTGTAGCGTCCATTCACCGAATGGTTCGGCAGCCGGGTTCGTCCGTTGCGGTCTAGAAGGAATTTTGGGGTGATGCGAGCACTATAAAATTAACTTAATGCACACCCAGTGACGGCGGATCGGAGGGAGAACGGAGGGAGAACGGAGGAAGCCTTTTAGTCCGGTTCATAGCTCGTTCCGGTCCATCCGGACGGCAAGCGAGAGAGGCCCCTCTCTCGTTCAACAACATCTGGCCCCAGATGTTGTGGTACAAATGTGTCGCTAGCGGAGCATACGTCCGTCGCTCGGGACGCTCCGTTGTATAGGCAGTCCGCTGAGACTGCTAAGGCTTCCTCTTCTCGTCAGCGCACACGACCGCACCTTGGCTGCGTGACCGCCGATATATTACCAGCTTCGCCGATCAAGGATTCTTCGGCGACCAGGTCACACCATCCGGCAGCCAGGGATTCGAGACCGATGGACTCCGGAGTTTCGCATAGGAAAAGTATGCGGGAGCCATCTGATGCGGAGCTGCCCTCGGCGAAGCAGCGATAGACTGCGCCTCCGCAGGTCTCGACGCCGGACATTCTTGTGCACTTAGCACAGCTTATCGCAGCATCCCAGCAGCCGACAGTAACGGTGTCGGATCGAGAATTATCCGACAGCGCTGGGTCGGTAGCCGGGGACTCGAGGCCTGCAGACTCCGGACGTTCGCATAGGAAGTGTGCGGGAGTCAACGTACACGGAGCTTCCAGCGGCAATGCATCGTAAGTCCGCTACTGCACAGGCCTCGGGAACGGACGTGCTTTCCTTAATAGCACAATTTATCGCAGCATCCCAGCATCAACTGAATCTGTCGCATATATTTTATCCGACGATGCTGGGTCGGGACGCTCCGTGGAAGCGGGTACGGACGTCCGAAAGTTTCATCCGGTCCGACGGGATACCGAAAGGGATTCGGAGGATTTCAAGCTTTCCCTTTCGGAACAACATATGCTGCGATGCCGGATAAGAAACTGATAGCGTCGGTGGACTTAGAAATTTTTGGTTCGGTTCAGGGACATCGTCCCTCAGTTCCGACATAGTCCAATAATGTCACACAAACTTTCGAATTATTGAACGACGCTATATATATTATTATTTTATGCTTGCTATCCAAGCATTTCTGGTTTCTTGTTCGAAGAGTTATGGAGATGTCTTTCAAAAGTGTGCCTCTGTCGTCATAGTTAATGAAGAGTTAGCGGCAATAAGTGCTCATGGAATATGTCTATCGCGTACGGAGTGACATTCGCTAGCTCACCTGGTGTAGCGTACATTCATCGAATGGTTCGGCTGCCGGGTTCGTCCGTTGCGGTCTAGGAAGGAGATTTGGGTGATGCGAGCACTTTAATTAATTTAGTACTCACCCAGTGACGGCAGATTGAGGACAGATCGGAGGAAGCCAACAACATAGGGGACCGCATGTTGTGGTTCAGATATTTTACATTCGGAGCATATGTCCGTTGCTCGGGACGCTCCGTTATATTGACAGTCCGAGAGACTGTCTTTAATGCTTCCTCATCCTCACAGCAGGGCACACGACCGCACATTGGCTACGTGACCTCGAGTATCCGATCAGTTTCGGCATTCAGTGATTCCACAGCGAATAGGTCGCGCCATCCGGTAGCCAAGGGACACGAGGCCTATACACTCCGTTCGCTCGCATATTGGAAGTATGCACGGGGTAACGATCTCGGAGCTTCCTGCGGCAATGCATCGTAAGACCGCTGCTCCTCAGGCCTCAGTGACGGACGTGCTATCCGAGTTAGCACAGTTGTTTCGCAGCATCCCAGCAATTGACAGTTTCTCGGTCGAATCAGGAATTATCCGACGGCGCTGGGTCGGTGCGGTCCGCGGTTGCATCAAGCTACGGACGACCGAACGCTTTATAGGGTCCGACAGGATGGCGAAAGGGATTCGAAAGATTTCGAGTTTTCCCTTTAGTAGTATCGGAAGATGCCTTTCATATCTTCTGGCATTTCTTCCAGTGATTATTTTTCGGACTTCATTGCTGCGATCTTGGATAAGAGACTTATAGCGTCATTGGACTCGAATTTTTCGATCGGTACAGGGACTTTGTCCCTGACTTACCGACGCACTCCAATATTGTCATTACAACATGTGTTTTATTTTTCGATGCTATATATTTATATATATATTCAAGCCTGCTACTAAGCATGATAGTTTAGTTTCTTGTCCGCGTGGCTCATTTCTGCCATTTTATCTTTTTTACATATAGTTTATTTTGGCAGAGCAGGGCATACCGAGAGTTCATATGCGTCTAGACGGTGTGATTAAAGACTGCATATATTCTTTTTCGCCGTTTATGTCTTTTCCAATTTCAATGTTGGGAACGACATTATGTATAGTAGACTTAACTTAGACGCTTTATTATACGTAATCCGCCTTACTGAGGCGTTATCATTACGTCTTCAAGAAAAGATTTACGGGATATTATTCTCAATGTAATTTCTTTTGAGGGCAGTAGTTTGTTCACGTATAACTCCGCCCTTCAGTGGCTGATTGGAGTTGGTTAGACGTGATGCAGCCCTAGCTACATCCACGCGTGGATAGTAGGTTAAGAACTCTCTCAGAGTCGCTTCGTTCTCGGAGGAGCTTCTCTTCGACGGCAACTTTCCGGCAATCCATGAATTGCTTGATTTATACATTCTCTTGTCTATCTAGTGTTACAAGAGATTCAGACTGGGGCAAACATTCGGTGGTTGACTCAGAGAGTGCCGCCGCAGTTGCCGGACCCGAGTGTGGCTGTTATGACGGTTGCCAGTCAAACAGATTGGGATATATACTGATCCCTACGGATTCGAAGTGCCAGGGTCTTTGGGTTCCGCAGTCTTTTAGCTATCAGTTTAACTTCCGCGGAATAATGTTTTTTAGGCTTGCTTTATGTCATTGCATGAACATTATTCAGAAACGCATGCCCAAATTCCTGTCCTTTAATTCGACAGTAGTGGCGTATCTCCG
This sequence comes from Pictodentalium vernedei, assembly GCA_031216915.1. Lineage (NCBI taxonomy): Eukaryota > Metazoa > Mollusca > Scaphopoda > Dentaliida > Dentaliidae > Pictodentalium > Pictodentalium vernedei. Next base: position 23,473,075 of record CM062289.1, read on the forward strand.
GAACCAGGGAGGCACTCTTTTGTTTCCGTTATTCAATTTAATGGAAAGAATCCGTCTGTTGGTTATAGTACACCAAGTTCAGTTTTGGTCCGTCATATTCTGGGTCGTCTGATTGTTTTATCGCACTCCCGTTCTCTTACGGGTCGCTTGTTGCTGTCAGAATGGACTCTCAACAAACAAGTATTCAATCAGATTTGCTATCTATGGGAGCGCCCAATGATGTTTTATTTATGACACAGCTTGCTAATCAATTGCAGACGTATGTGTTGGCTTGTCCAGATCTCTGAGCTAATACTGTTAACGCTCTATTGATCTATAGGACGGAATGATAGGATACGCGTATCCTCCGGCGCTGTTGTTTTAGCAGGTATTGCTAGATAAACAACCACAATACATTTCTGTTGATAGCATCTCTATCTTCACAGAGATCATGAGTAATTTACTCTCTTGTCTACTGTGGATCTTAACGTGAAATCTTCCTCTATGTGAGGATCTTTTTTCACTGGGTAAATCGTGTCATCTTTATCACAACCAGCAAGGTCGCAACCTTCATGTATTCCGTTGTGTGGTCCGTATTGCATTGTAAGCACTGTACTGGACGAGCTTTGGACGCGATTTCTTACTATAGGAGATCCTCTTCTTCGCTATTCTATGCGACTAAAGTCGAGGCTCTTCCGTCGTGGTGTAGGGATCATTATGTTCATATGGTTGATCCCTCCATACTACTCATTGCTATTTTTTAGTATACTTGTTTCACAAGATCTACTGCAGCCTGTTGTTATTTAGGTTATAGGTTTATGTTACCTCATACCTATGCACTCTACGATAGTTTACAATTGAGTCTTTTGTCTCTTTTTCTAAGTCAGTTAGTAACTTTTTGATAAATAGACTTAGAATCTTTAGATTAAAATTCCTATACGGATTTTAACTTCGGTTCTTATTTAGCTAAGTAATCATTTGAGCCTCTGGAAACAGTAGTTTTCAAATTCTGACCTTTTAGACAGTAATTCTGTTGGTTTCTCTTTACTGTAGAGTCAGTGAGTTTCATGCACTATCGATGGATGATTTTCACTTTCATAGTTTCGGAATCAATACTTCCGTTACTATTTAGGTTGGATTGTTGCATAAGAGTTAGGCTCCTATTATCCGGAACCTATTATTTTAAGGTCCTTCCGTCTTCGTATGGGCATAGGCCTTTACTCTTTCCGGGTACAGTTTATGTATTTATAAACAGATATCTGTTTATTACAAGGGCGTAAGCTTCTTCTGTCTTTGATGTCTAGTAGAAGGACGTTACGCTCCATTTTATTGTTAATGGATTCTATTAACTAGCGTACTGCTTATGGTATATCATTGGCTTAGCAGTTGTGCTTAAGATTTCGGCTCATGAAGTAAGAGTTCTTCTACTTCTTGGGCTTACATTAATAGTGTTGCTATTATAGATTTTTGAAGGCTGCTCATTGCGCTCAGCCATCCATTCATGAATTTTATCTCAGAAATATCGAGTCCATTTCTGGAGGCCTCTATTGTTAGGTCTATTATCTACTGCTCAGAATGTCATTCACTTAACAGTTGCTACTATAGCTAGGTAGGCTGTCTGTTTCGGCAGTGTCTCCGTTCGGCTGCCCTCTTCGCTCTGGGCTATTTGACCCAGGGCAAGAAAAAGGGGGGGGGGGGGAGGGTGTTCCCTTGGGTCACCTGTTTTTACTATGAAAACAAGGGGATACCTCCTCCGGAGTTAGTAATTCTGAGCTGTTATTGGGATGGTTGTTTAGTGAGAAGTTTAAGTTTATAAAATTTATTCAAGTCTTAGTTTTTAAAGTATAGCTTTGAATATTGCATATGTCAACGGACATGATTATGCAATTCTCACACACTTTTAGGAGTATAAGAGTCTCTATTCTCTAGACTTACTTTATTATTGGCTTACTTTAAAAATTATTAGTATAAGGATTATTGGATATTAATAGAGTACATGGATGTATGAAGCTCAATTTTTGGAAGGTGTTGTATCTTTCTAATTTATCATAAATAAGAAAGATACATGTAAGGCCTATTACTTCTTTTCCCTACAGGGGATGACTCTATTTTATTTTATTGAGCGTATTCCATTTTGCTCTATGTCCTTGGCCCTCCAGCCTTTTTACTATTCAGCTATGTCTGGGTCATTGGTACAGTATAAAAATGTTAAAAAATTTATAGTAATTTATATATTTTTTATACTTACCAATGACCCAGACGGGGATGGCCCTCCCAGGAGTTGGGAACTCTTGCCTCCCCGCTGAGTACATAGCGCTTACCAGGCACTGGTTATTAGAATGATAAATGGCGCCAATTTCGGAACGTCCTTGACACTGCGCATGCGCAGTAGGGGCGAAGTGTGGAGGGCCTTTCAGGACATGTTTTCTTTAGTTTTAGATGCAAATTTTGGGGATTGGGGGGCAAAATTTGTGTTTGGCCCTATATTTTAAGAGTTAGCACCAGCTATGTCTGGGTCATTGGTAAGTATAAAAAATATATAAATTACTATAAATTTTTTAACTTTCTGAACCGATGGTCCGGTATTAACCAAATTTGGTTTGTGGTAGTATTGGGTCATAAGTACTTGACCCATGCCAAAAAAAATATTCCCGCATCCCCATGGGAACCCTGGGAGCTGAAAATAGAAATATTTTCAAACGCCCATATTTCCCAAACCCCACAGAACAGAGAGCTGTTATTTGGTATGAAGTATCCTTAGGACCAGTAGAATTGAATGGTAAAATAAAATTGCCATCGGCTATGTTAGGGTTTTCTGTAATGGGCATCGAAAAAATGCTGAGTCTGCATATTTGCAAAAATTTTTAAAAATCTTTTCTCCAGAACCAATCATCAGAATCTTTTGATATTTGGTATACAGCATTCATAGGGGGCTCTGATAAAAATTTGTTGAAATAAAGGTCATTGGTTCATATTTGGGCTCTCTACAGGAGCCTGAAGTTTTAACACCGGGTAATATGGGGAATATTCTTTAAAAATCTTCTTCAGAACCACCAGTCAGAATCTTTTAATGTTTGGTATACATCATTGTTATGAGGGTCAGATTCTAGATTGTTCAAACTAAGTCCCTAGGTTAACATTTGGGCTTCCTACGGAAGCCCAACTTTTATCTTTGTTCAATATGGAGGGTAATTTAAAAAAATCTTCTTCAGATCCACCAGTCAGAATGCTTTGATATTTGGTATGCAACATCTCTATGGGGGTCAGATTCAAGTTTGTTCAAATCAGATCCCCAGGTATATATTTGGGCTCGCTGTGGTAGCCCAAATTTTTACTTCGTGCAATATGAGGAAATTTCTTTAAAAATCTTCTTCTTCAGATCCACCAGTCGGAATGCTTTTATATTTGGTATACAACATCTCTAGGGGAGGGGGGGGGGGGGGGGGGGGGTCAGATTCCAGGTTGTTCAATTCGCATGCCTAGGTTAATATTTGGGCTCCATATGGGAACATGAAATTTAACTTAGTACAATATAAGGGAATTTCTTCAAAAATCTTCTTCAGATTCACTTGTCAGAATGCTTTCACATTTGGTATACAACATCTGTAGGAGGGTCAGATTCAAGTTTGTTCAAATCGGATCCATTGGTTAATATTTGGGCTCGCTGTGGGAGCCCAAATTTTAACTTAGTGCAATTCGAAGAAATTTCTTTACAATTTCTCTTCTTCAGATCCAACAGTCAGAATGCTTTCATATTTGGTACACAACATCTCTAGGGAAGTCAGATTTAACTGTGTTCAAATCAAGAGCCTGGGTTAATATTTGGACTCTCTATGGGAGCCAGGTTTGGCCATTTTGCTGAAGAATTAAAAATTTTGTATTCAGTACCCTCTAGAGGTATTAAGATTAATCCACATAGGTTGTATCAAGGGGCTTCATAGGGGAGCTCTACATTTTACTTTATGATCAACTGAAGAAAAGGCATGATGCTCAGATTATTTTTGTCACTCCTGAGGGACTCGAGGATTGACAGTGTAGCCTATGGAGATGGCTTGCTTAATGTAGACTCATTCTTGGACTCTGTTTAAATTGTGTTTGTTCAATATGAGCGCTTCAGGCCCCGTGGGGCCTCTTGTTTATTTTTTTAATTCCATTTGAAATATTCTGGGTACAGATGGCCAATAGTTAACAGTTCTGTGGTCAGTACAACGGAATAAATGTAATGTTAGAAAATAAGTCCATTGTGTTGAAATATGCAGTCATAATTTTTCGGCATTCTAAGTGACTTTAACCTATTTTTAAACTGTGTTGAATAGTTGAGGTCAAGGTGTTGTTTACTTTTTGATTTGGAAAAGGGATGAGGATTAAAGCTATTCTATGAATAAATATATATTATTTAATTCCTTTTCATATATTTTATTTACCAAAAAACTGCATTTAAATGAAGGTGGAGTTTTAAATTTTTTTAAAGTAAGTCACCTATTTTTGACACTCGCACATTGATCACAAATCTCCGATTATGAAGAAAACAACAAAAATAAACATGAACACAGTTGAAATATATATCATAAAACACCCTTTTCTTGAATAAATTGAATTCGATATTTTACTGCTTCAAGAGTTTTTACAAGAGTTTGAAATGCATGTGATTTGACTCTGGAAATGTTTTACGTAAGTTACAATGGGAAAGAAATATTCGACTGTTGTTTTCTGGGATTTTTGGTCCAAAACGGATTCCCATCTGGGAGGCTGGCTACACTACTACGATTTTCCTGGGCATTCCCGGGAGAGTTAACATGTCTGGTCATTGCTGATTTACAGACTTCATTCCTTGCCTTGATTTGACAAGTCACGACATGGAAGAATACTCAGTATTGAATAAAGTTGGAAAAAGGCATCTTGCATAACAGCATAATGTAACCGTGGTTTAGGTTTTGTTGATCATACTTTTCAATTAACTGATCTGCATGGAGTAACAATAATAATTTAAGTTGCAGTCCTACTAGTCTGCAGCATTATTGCTCCTCACAGAAAAAAATCCATTATATAGCTTTTCTCACAATGTTATGAGTGATTCATTAAATTGCTTGCCTTACGTCAATTTAGGAGAGCTGCTCTTTACTCACCCAGAGCTTATTTTAGGAGAGTTTCTATTTGCTCGCCTTCATTTTTAGCTCAACTTTGACAAAGTCAAATTTGAGCTATTGTCATGGCCCGTCCGTCTGTCCGCACGTCAACAATTGGCTATGGCTCGGGCTAGAGGTCGTATTTATGAACCGATCTTTACGAAACTTCTTGTGTACCGTCGTTATGACCCTGGGACGGGAATGAGTGTTTTTAGGTGTGGTCCGAAATTAAAGATGGCTGCCAGCGGCCATTTTGTACCGATGATGCAAAAATCAGTTTTTTGTACAGAACTTCTGTATGAAAGTTCTGATTTGAATAAAGTTTTGTATAAATGTTTAGTACCATGGGATACATCACATATAATACAGGTTTTTTTCTCGTGCGTAAATTATGCAAATTAGACTGACTTTGATTTATTTAGTGTTACTTTCAGAGCTGTAAGTGCCAAGCTGCTATGGCTCGGGCTAGAGGCCGTATTTATGAACCGATCTTTACGAAACTTCTTGGGTACCTTTGTTATGAGCGTGGGACGAGAACGAGTGTTTTGGGGTGCGGTCCGAAATTCAAGATGGCTGCCAGCCGCCATTTTGTACCGATGATGCAGAAATCTGTTTTTTGTACAGAACTTCCATATGAAAGCTCTGATTTGAATAATTTTTTGTATGAATGTTTAGTACCATGGGATACATCACATATAATACGGGTTTTTTTCTCGTGCGTAAATTGTGCAAATTAGACTAGTTTTGATGTTTTTGGTGTTACTTTCAGCACTGTAAGTGCAAATGCCAATACGGCTCGGGCTAGAGGCCGTATTTATGAACCGATCTTTACGAAACTTCTTGGGTACCTTTGGTATATCCGTGGGACGAGAACGAGTGTTTTTGGGTCCGGTCCGAAATTCAAGATGGCCGATGGCAGCCATTTTGTACAAAATTAGGTGCAATCAGATTTTTGCACAGAACTTCCATATGAAAGTGCTGATTTGAATAATTTTTTGTGTGATTGTTTAGTACCATGGGATACATCACATATAATACGGGTTTTTTTCTCGTGCAGAAATTATGCAAATTAGATGAACTTTGATTTTTTCAGTGCGACTTACACACAGTAAGTACACATGTCAATATGGCTCAGACTAGAGTCTGTATTTATGAACTCATGTTCACGAAATGTCTTGGGTACCTTTGTTATCACCTTGGGACGAGAACGAGTGTTTCTGGTTACGGTCTAAAATTCAAGATGGCTGCCAGTGGCCATTTTGTACCGAAATTAGGTCTAATCAGTTTTTTGTACACAACTTCTATACAGCTCAGACTAGAGGCCATATTTATGAACCAATCTTTACGAAACTTCTTGGGTACCTTTGTTATCACCGTGGGATGAGAGCGAGTGTTTTTGGGTGTGGTCCGAAATTCAAGATGGCCACCAGCAGCCATTTTGTACCAAAATTAGTGCAATCAGTCTTTTGTACAGAACTTCTGTATGAAAGTTCTGATTTGAATAAATTTTTGTATGAATATTTAGTAACATGGAATACATCACATATTGTAAGGGTTTTTTTTTTCATGCAGAAATTATGCAAATTAGATGAACTTTGATTTATTCAGTGCTACTTACACAATGTGAGCACACATGTCAATACGGCTCAGGGTAGAGGCTGTATTTATGAACTGATCTTCACAAAACTTCTTGGGTACCTTTGTTATCACCTTGGGACGAGAATGAGTGTTTCTGGGTACTGTCCAAAATTCAAGATGGCTACCAGCGGCCATTTTGTACCAAAATTAGGTCCAATCAGTTTTTTGTCACAAGTTCTATACAGCTCGTATTTATGAATTGATCTTCACAAAACTTCTTGGGTACCTTTGTTTTCACCTTGGGACAGGAACAAGTGTGTTTTGGGATGCCTTTGTTATCACTGTGCTATGAGAACAAATATTTTGGGGTTCAGTCAGACCCACTCTGGGACTCAAAGTTTTCTTTTCTAGTTTAGCATCTGATTGTTACCCACCTTTACAATACTTTACCTTTTCCATTTGTTACAGGCAACGGTCGGTATTTATGTACAGACTGTTACAATACTTTATATGTACCTTTGTTATCAGGTCATTACCTAGATGTTTGTCATTGCTGTGTCACATACTACACATGCATGTCTTTGTCTTGACAAGTTGAGCTACAGTGTCATTGACACTTTCATTCTTATATCCAGGTCTGTTGAGAACACAACGTAAATTGCATGAACTTTATTACTTTCCAAAGGGTGATTTACTGGGATTTCTGGGTTTGATTATAAACAATAACTTCACAAGTGAATTATGCAATCAACAATTGTGTCATGTATCCGTACACGCAAACGAAGACGCTTTGCTGTGGATGTAATGGGGACTTCATTGGTTTTTTTTTTTTAACCCTTCACTTAACATGAAAAGCAGACGACACTTGCAAAAATAATTCTTGAATAAGTATTATTTTAATTTTTTGTCTCAAAAACATAGGTTATGACCCCTCATTGGAACGAGCTCGACGAGTTCGTTCCAATGAGGGGTCATAACCTATATTTTAGAAACAAAAATATGAAAAAATAATGGAATTTAATTGGCGAGTTTTGAGAATAGTGCTGGTCGTTTTTGGCCGTTACGTTAGGTAATGGGTTAAATAATATAATTATCGTTAAAAAATGAAAAGTAATAAACAGAGTAATCGCTTGACTGGACTGGTTACGTGAAATAATTCATTCGAGGCTAGGGACTATATTGCAAAACACTCATGCACTCATGTTTGTACAACGTCCCTCACCTCTCATGAATTATTTCACGTAACCAGTCCAGTCAAGCAATTACTCTCTATTCAATTGTTACCCTCATTTATGGGATTTTTCTGACTGAATAGGCTTAGCAACTGATCCCCTTAGAATGATCAAAGTGTTATTTATATCATAATTACCCATTCTACTACATATGAAACGCCTATGACATAAATTTTAGCTTTACACACCAACCGTGGTGAACACGCCAGCAATGGGATTTCAGTATTAAAATTTTCACCTACAGTGGAACTTCATCAAAGTTGACCTTTGATGACGTCGACCTGAATGCGAACTCTATAAATTTATCGCACGTCGACTCGCGAAGAGTGAAATGAAAATGGCAATTATTTATTACGTTTTTAAATGAGTTTACCCCATAAAACACCAAAAATTAAACATGCATTGCCTCATGTTAATAAAGCATCCATAACTCGAAAATAGTATGTTATTAAAATGGAAAAGACCCTGTTTCTATTCCATTTCGGTGTTAAAATTGACAGCGGAAGTACTGCCAACCAATGCTTATGTAAACAAAAATAGATTCTCTCGGATGTACGGCTGCTGCTCAGTAAAATCGTGAAAAAATAATATCGACTCTTCATAATCTGACGATCACAGTATAAATAGAATATACCCAAAGTAGCTTGGTGTACCAAATGTTCACCACTCATGGTGAAGTGGTGTTAGCCGCCGCCAAAGGCTTGCAGGTAACACCGTTTCACCATCTGTGGTGAACTTTTGGTACACCAAGCTACTAGGGGTATATTCTATATTTACCATCTGTTCTTAACTCATAGGAAAACCAAACCAAAATCAAATCTGAAAAAGAGGTGTAACCTGACTGTCGTGATGTCCTGTCTGGTAAAGTATTCCAGCTACATCAGGGCATGGGGGTGCGGTGGCTTAGTTGGTAGAGGTGCAGGCTGCAAGCCGAGAGGTCCTCGGTTCGAATCTCACCTGCGGCAACTGCGTTGCGTCTTTGGGCAAGACACTGCACCCCCATTGCCTGTGGGGGCACGGTGACGTGTACTAAGGTGTACTGCACGTCAATGGTGCACCTGTCTTCAACCAGTGCTAACCCTGCTCGTGTGGAGTTGGTATGTTGGGGAGCTGACAGTTGCTCGGTGGTTCTCGCTGGGTACTCTGGCTTCCTCCACCCGTAAAACTCTCACGATCATGGTTAGCCATTGTGCAAAAATATTTGACCTTAAACACCAATAAATAAATAAATAACATCACGGCATGCCTTCGGTGAAAAGAGTTGCCATAACTTTTTCAAGCGACCCATTTTACAGTCTATTCATTTTCAGATTCGTTTTTGAAGCAAGACAGAGGTAAAAGTAAAACGGTTACGTACACAATTATGGTCAGTGAAAAGATGAGAGTTATTTCAGCTGTTTCATGTATTTCGATCAAGACAAGCCAATATCCAGTTTTGTAATACACAGGTGAAACTGCCTGAAAAGGCTCTGGGAGCAGTTTCCACCTGTGTATTACATCACAGCAATCCTTTACTACAGTAAAACCGGTCTTGACAGACCACTGCCTTGAGAGACCACATCTACCAAGCACCGATTGGTTTTACTCTATAACAGGGTCCGTACGGTCTTGAAAAGTGCTTGAATTTCAATGCCTGTCTTGAAAAGTGCTTAAATTGACTTTTCCCCTTGAATACTGCTTGAATTACCACCACTCCCCTTGAAAAGTCCTTGAATCCTGGAGCCCAACCTACTCTGCTAAAAAAATCCCCCCCAAAATGCCACGTTTTAGAGCCCAAAATAACAAAAAAATTCGGGAATTTGCTGTAGCTTATTAGTCCCCTACTGGCATTGCCAGAGGGGACTATAGGTTTGCACTCCGTCCATCCGTCAGTCTGTCAGTCACACTTTAGTTTTCCAGTTTTTTTGGAAACGCTTCAACGGAATGATTTCATTTTTGGTAAACTACTAAAGAACGATGATTTACAGATCAAGTTTGAGTTTCATGGCGATTGCATTATTCTTGTGTGAGTTACGGCCCTTGGAAATATGGGAAAAAGCACCAAAATATCAGTTTTCCGGAGTTTTTTTGGAAACGCTTCAACAGAATGATTTCATTTTTGGTAAACTACTATAGAACGATGACTTACAGATCAAGTTTGAGTATCATGCTGATTGCATTATTCTTGTGTGAGTTAAGGCCCTTGGAAATATGGAAAAGCGCCAAAATATCAGTTTTCCGGACTTTTTCTGGAAACGCTTCAATGGAATGATTTCATTTTTGGTAACCTACTATAGAACGATGACTTACAGATCAAGTTTCATTTACACTCTGTCCATTCATCTGTCAGTCTGTCGGTCATACTTTAGTTTTCCGGACTTTTTTTTGGAAACGCTTCAACAGAATGATTTCATTTTTAGCTTAACTTGACATAGTCAAGATAAGCTATTGCCATCACGCGTGCGGAAGTCTGTTAGTCTGTGAGTCTGTGACGTCTGTTCACATTTCCTGTAGCACGGGCTACACCCCGCAGTTCTTGTCTGATCGTCACAAAATTTCATATGCAGGTTTGGGGTCATGTCTAGATGAGAACGTCCCCTTTTGGTCGCGATCGGGCAACCGGTATGGCTGCCCGAGCCCAAAACCCGAAAACCATTAGCACAGTCTACAGGTTCTATTTATGAAGGGATTTCATTGTAACTTGGTAGAATGCCTCTGTATAGTGCCTAGACGAGAACGTCCCCTTTTGGGCATGATCTATCAACCGTGATGGCTGCCCAAGCCCGAAAACCCAAAAACTTTTAGCACAGTCTGCAGGTCATGTTTAATGTGGAGGGATTTCATTGTATCTTGGTAGGATGACTCCTTATGATGTCTAGATGCGAATTTCCCCATTTGGGCATGATCTGCCAACCGTGACGACTGCCCGAGCCCAAAACCCGAAAACCTTTAGCGCAGTCAACAGGTCATATTTATTGAGGAATTTCATTGTAACTTGGTGGGTTGACTTCATACAATGTCTAGATGAGAAAGTCCCCCTTTGGACATGATTGGGCAACTGTGACGGCTACAGGAGCCCGAAGCCCGAAAACCTTTAGCACAGTCTAGAGGTCATATTTATGAAATGATTTCATTGTAACTTGGCAGGATGACTCCAAATAATGTCTAGATGAGAACGTCCCATTTTGATCGCGATCATGCAGCCTTGATGGGTGCCCGAGCCCAAAAACCTTTAGCATAGGCAAAAGGTCATATTTATGGAAGGATTTCATTGTAACCTGTTAGGTTGACTCCATATAATGCCTAGATGATGACATCCCCTTCCGGTCGTGATTGGTCAGTTGTGATGGCTACAAGTGCCCGAAGCCCGAAAACCTTGAGCACAGTCTACAGGTCATATTTATGAAGGGATTTCATTGTAACTTCGCAGGATCACTCCAGATGATGCCCAGATGAGATTGTCCCCTTTGGTTGCGATCATTCAACCATGATGGCTGCCCGAGCCCGAAGCCCGAAAACCTTTAGCACAGTCTAAGGTCATATTTATGCAGGGATTTCATTGTAACTTGGTAGGTTGACTTCATATAATGTCTAGATGAGAACGTCCCCTTTTGGACACGAGTGGGCAACTGTGACGGCTTCAGGGGCCCAAAGCCCGAAAACCTTTAGAACAGTCTACAGGTCATAATTATGAAGGGATTTTATTGTAGCTTGGTAGGATGACTCCAAATAGTGTCCAGATGAGAACGTCCCCTTTTGGTCACGATCATTCAGCCTTGATGGCTGCCTGAAGCCCGAAAACCTTTAGCACAGTCTACAGGTCGTATTTATGGAGGGATTTCATTGTAACTTGGTAGGTTGACTTCATATAATGTCTAGATGAGAACGTCCCCTTTGGACGCAATTGGGAAACTGACGGCTACAGGGGCCCGAAGCCCGAAAACCTTTAGCACAGTCTACAGGCCATATTTATGAAGGCATTTTAATGTAACTTGATAGGATGACTCATTTTGGAATAATTTCATTGTAATTTTGTTGATATATGTTAACTGTGAGGGCCACATATATTAACTGTGAGGTCATATTAACCCACCCCTCAGATCTTTAGTACAGTGTACACCTTATATTATTTTTATCATAAACATAGCATACAGGGAACAGAAATGAACATATTCCCAATTATCACAATTCTTGTCTTATTTCATAATCCTTTTATAAACATTGAACATTATCCTTTTCATCAAACACAACACACAAGTTAAGCTACAGTGTCATTGACACTTTCATTGGTAACCTACTATAGAACGATGACTTACAGATCGAGTTTCATTTGCACTCTGTCCATAGATCTGTCAGTCTGTCAGTCAGTCTGTCAGTCATACTTTAGTTTTCCGGACATTTTTTGGAAATGCTTCAACCGAATGATTTCATTCTTGGTAACCTACTATAGAACAATGACTTACAGTTCAAGTTTGAGTTTCGTGCTGATTGCATTATTCTTGTGTGAGTTATGACCCTTGGAAATATGGAAAAGTGCCAAAATATCAGTTTTCTGGACTTTTTTTTGGAAATGCTTCAACGGAATTCATGCTGATCACATATAGGTTATAACATTTGTATAATTATTAAAGCTCATTTGTCCAATAGGGGACATTGCATTGCTTCAGCGATACGTGCGCTCCTGTTAAAGTTTAAAACACGAATAGTATAATACGCCTATGTGCTCTGCACACTACTTTTCTTGTTCACGATAATGAGAGAAAACACAAGTACACAAATTACAATGACGTTCATCATAATGTACAGGTCAATTTTAACCAATCAGAAAATTGAAACGGCAGCATGTGATCTATTTGCATACTATCATGTGGCTCACTGTGTACACAGGCTGCTATACTATGGAGAGCATCCAGTTCAAATGAGCGGTGAATTGTGTTTTGCAAACTGGTTTTTCCAATCAATGTCTGCATCTCCGCCTGCTTTATTTATTTCATCGTGTCACACAAAAGGATAGTTACTGGAAGCGATTATATATCAAAGATTCACCTTGACTTTGTATGAAAATAACAGAGGTATTTGATAATAAATCTTGAATTATTGTTTGTGAACAATCGATTTGGAATGTCAAATTACCACAACAACCCAACAACTTTGCAAGAAGTTCCGAAACTTAACCAAAAGGGCAGAAATGGGCCTAAATATTACCTGACACACACTCATTCTTCAAATATGCACTGTGCGGAGAGCAGTTATAAAAAGAACATGTCACAGTTGGTTTCTTAGAATGGAAAAATAGTCCTTAAAAATGAATGACATAGCCCTTGAAAAGTGCTTGAATAGTGCTCGAATTTCATTTTGTTAAACCTGTACGAACCCTGTATAATGGACCTGCTATGGGAGACCACCTGTCTTGAGAGACCACTGTGACCTGGTACCAATTTGTATTTTTATGCCATAATAGACCTGTCTGGATAGACCGCCCCTTTTGAAGACTGAAACCATGACAAAAACTTTTTACCTGTTCTGGAATTGCAAAATCTCATTAAAGATTGAGATGTTTTTAAAGACCCCTGTGAAAAGATTACGATTATTGCTGCATAAACAATTTCATACATACCTGAAATATGACAGGAATAAAAATAAATTTGTGTTGAAAATCTTTTTGTAACAAATTGAAATGGACTGTTATAAAAATTATAAAAATAAATTAGTGTTGAAAATCAAGGAAGATTTTCAACACTAATTAATTTTTTTATAATTTTTTTACAGTCCATTTCAATATGTTACAAAAACTTCATAAAAGAGAACAACTACAAAGTAATTACAAAAATCTATTTTTCTCCATTTCTGAATTTTGTGGTTGGTTATTCATTGACTTGAGAAAACCTGAAACCTGTTATGAGAGACCACCTGTCTTGAGAGACCACTTTTGTGTGGCCCAAAGGGTGATCTCTCAAGACAGGTTCTACTGTAATGTTTCATTATCATTTCAATTATAGTTTTGAAAGAATTAGCAAATACCAATGACAATTTTCTCAAATCTTTTTGCTATTCATCTTAGATTGAATAATACATGTATTGGCAAAACGAAAAATTGGTTTCCCTGTGTCCTATTTCATTTTAAATGAACATTTGGTAAGGCAAACAAAATGGTTGTGCTCCCAGTTTGTGTGGGCTTGTTTGGGATTGTCAGTTGTGCCTAAACTTAATTTGTGCTAGAGCTGTAGGTTTTTAGCTCACCTGACTGAAAGTCGGTGAGCTTTTCTTATCACTCTCCGTCCGTCGTCCTGCGTGAAGGTGGTGTTTGAGCCTCTTTCTCCTAAACCACTGGCCACATTTTAATTAAATTTCATGTAAGTAGTGGTTATATAGGGGCATTTTGATTTTTATCCAAATTAGGTTTCGGCTCATATTGAGCAGAGGTGTGGGGAAAAAATGGCCAAATTTTTTGAAAATCTTCTTCTAATGAACCACCAGTAGCAGAGACTTGGTATGTGGTATACAGAGTCCTTTTGAGGTTTAGAATCAAATTTGTTCAAGAGAAGTTTGTCGGGCATTATTTGCCTTCATTATGGGAGGGGCAAAAATTTTGGCCATGCCTATTCTCAGAACCGTGAGGTTGATTTGATCCAAATTTGGTATGAGATAATAATGGGTCATAAGTAGTTGATTGATGCAAAAAAAAATTTTCTCATTGCCCCGTGGGAACCTCAGGAGCTAAAAATAGGAAAAACCTTAAAACTGCCATATCTCCAAAACTACACGGCACAGAGAATTCTTATTTTGTATAAAGCTTACGTTTATCCAGTAGAATAGAATGGTTAAAAAAAATCACTATCGGTTTGATCACAAGGTACTTTTTTCAGGACTTTGAAAAAGTACTGAGTCAGCACTTTTTAACACTGTAGGCAATGGGAAAAAGATTAAAAAATCTTCTCCAGATCCAGCAGGCAGAATCTTTTGATATTTGGTATGCAACATTGTAGGGTGGATCTGATTCAAGTTTGTTCAAATCGGCCCCCTGGGTTCATATTTGGGCTCAGTATAGGAGCCCGATTTCGAACTTAGTGCATTTCAGGCAAATTTCTTCAAAAATCTTCTTCTCCAGATCCAGCAGGCATAATCTTTTGATATTTGGTATGCAACATTGTGGGGTGGATCTGATTCAAGTTTCTTCAAATCGGCCCCCTGGATTCATACTTGGGCTCAGTATAGAAGCTCAAATTCGAACTTAGTGCATTTCAGGCAAATTTCTTCAAAAATCTTCTTCTCCAGATCCAGCAAGCAGAATCTATTGATATTTGGTATGCAACATTGTGGGGTGGATCTGATTCAAGTTTGTTCAAATCGGCTCCCTAGATTCATTTTTGGGCTCACTATAGAAGCTCAAATTCAAACTTCGTGCATTTCAGGCAAATGTCTTTGAAAATCTTCTTCTCAAGATCCAGCAGGCAGAATCTTTTGATATTGGGTATGTACCATGCTTAGGCGGGTGAAATTCAAGTTTGTTCAAGCCAAGTCCCTGGGTTCATATTTGGGCTCACTGTGGTAGCCAGAATTATAACTTAGTTCAAAAGGAGGAATTTTCCTTAAAAATCTTCTTCAGATCCAGCAGTCGTAATGTTTTGATATTTGGTATGCTGCATCCTTAGGGGGGTGAGATTCAAGTTTGTTCAAGCCATGTCCCTAGGTCCATATTTGGACTCACTGTGGTAGCTCGAATTGTAACTTAGTTCAAAATGAGGAATTTTCTTTAAAAATCTTCTTCTTCAGATCCAGCAGTCGGAATGTTTTGATATTTGGTGTGCAGCATCCTTAGGGGGGTGAGATTCAAGTTTGTTAAAGCCAAGTCCCTTAGTTCATATATGGGCTACCTGTGGGAACCCGAATTATAACTTAGTTCAATATGAGGAATATTCTTTAAAAATCTTCTTTTTTTATTTTAGATCCATTGGTCAGAATCTTTGGATATTTGGTATAAGCTTTTATTAGGAGGAGCAGATGCAACTTGTTGAAATCAATTCTCTGGGTTGATATTTAGGCTACCATGTCAGGTGAGTGCCCTCAGGCCCCTTGGGGCCTCTTGTTAAATTTCTTGGTCGGTTTCGGTTTTCGTTTTTCAGGTGGAGAAAAACCTTGGTTCGGTTCGGTTTTCGGTTTGTTCATGAGGCAAGTAAAATTCAATAAAACTCCTTCTTATGTCCAGAGTCATAACTGAATGGTAGTGAAATTGAGTGAAACTCAATGAATGCCCGAAATAAGCTACAATACATGAAGAATCAGGAAGGCCAATATAATAATTACCTAAATATACAGAACTTTTATTGTACTTGGCCATTTTTTGAGGTCTGACACCTACACGCAACTTGAGGAAAGCTGCAAACACAACTAAACTGAAATGTCTGAAATTCACAGAATGTAGCCTTCCCAAAGTAGTGAGAGTACCCAGACACTGCCATCGGCAGTGTCTGGGTACTCTCACTACTCTGGGATGGCTACATTCTGTGAATTTCTGCAGCAAGAGCTGGCAAGAGAGTATTTAATAAAAAAGGAAAAACCTTAGATTACGGGATGTCGACAGTTTCGGTTTTTTTAAAAAACTAAAAACCTCGGTTCGGTTTCGGTTAACCTACAGCTCTAATTTGTGCAACCTATTTTTTACTTCTAGTGTAGAGAAATTAGGTCTAATCAGTTTTTTGTACACAACTTCTATACGGTTCAGGCTAGAGGCCGTATTTATGAACCGATCTTTACGAAACGTCTTTGGTACCTTTGTCATCACCGTGGGACAGGAACAAGTGTTTTTGGGTGCCTTTGTTATCACTGTGTTATGAGAACAAATATTTTGGGGTTCAGTCAGGCCCACTCTGGGACTCAAAGATTTTTTTCTAGTTTAGCATCTGACTGTCACCCACCTTTACAATACTTTACCTATACATTTGTTACAGGCAACAGTCAGTATTTATGTACAGACCGTTACAATACTTTATATGTACCTTTGTTATCAGGTCATTACCTAGATGTTTGTCATTGCTGTGTCACATACTATACATGTACATGTCTTTGTCTTGACAAGTTGAGCTAGTGTCATTGACACTTTCATTTACTTCTAGTGTAGAGATCATATTGAGAGCAGAAGCAGTAGAAACAGCACAAGCAGGAGACAAATGTGATTTTACGGGTACACTAATTGTTGTGCCAGATGTTGGGCAAATGTCATCACCTGGAGCTCGGTCAGAAACTAGTGCCAGAGTAAAAGGAAATGAAGGTTATGAGACTGAGGGCGTTCGAGGACTGAAAGCACTTGGTGTTCGAGATCTTACTTACAGAATGGCATTTTTAGCATGCACAGTAACATCAGAGAACTCCAGGGTTAGTATTCAACCTTATGTTGCTCCTTCATACTATTTTGAACAACCTAAAAAGAAATAGAAATTGACAAAATATATCTTTGAGAGATTTCTCTCTTGCTGACAAACAAAAATATTCTGTAAATTTAGACTGGTGGTCTTTTTTCAGGGTTCCTTTTAGGTGTCTACAGGGGCCAGATATGGGACACTTTCCCAAAGGCATGAGTTCTCCCAATACCAACCCCTAGTTTTCAAATCTCAGTCTTCATTCAAACAAGTTTCACATTTGGTGTCCTGGAAGTGGGTGCACACAAGTCCTCTGAAACCCCTTAATTATTACCAATGTATGTAAGCATGGAAAGCATTTTATTTCAAGTATAAACAACAGGTTCTTCTTCAATCTATAATTTAAAGGCCGAATTCTGACTTGGTTCGCATTTTACTGCAACAAGACTAGGGTTGTCATGATTTTTCAATTTAGGAATCGATTAATCGTCACAAATAATCGATAATAATCGATTAATCGTACCTAGATGACCCCCCACCCCTCTCCCTCTCTTTGAAGTCGATAAAAATGAAGTTCAAGTCAGCTGACCTACCTCAAGTAAACAACGAAGACGATCAACTTTTAGGTACATTCAAAGCTTTGCAACTGCCGACCAGTCTTGATTATTACACTGCCGGTTCAAAGATTCAGAACGTCAAAGCTTTGATGAATGTACCTGGAAGATAAATGCTTCCAACGGCTTTTTGGGGTTTAACATCGATGTTCTTAACTCAATACCTTTGGAAACAATAGTTTTTTCATCAAATTTTCTTTTAATTATTAAACATCTAAAACGGGATACAATTTACCGATTATTTGACAACGAAAAATACTAATTGATTTCGCCGTGACCGATCAACAATCGATTGATCATGACAGCCCTAAACAAGACAAGTACCCCAAACAGGTGGTCTTAAAATAGACATGTTAGAACCTGGTTGGTTGTTCCAACACATGTCTTGGCTACCTACACAAAATTTTCCAACAAACAACTTCAGAGCCCCAGAAGGGTGCGCGGTGGCTCAGTAGGTAGAGATGTAGTCCTCTGTTCGAATCCAACCATTGGCAACTGCATTGTGTCCTTGGACAAGACACTTGATCCCAATTGCCCATGTGGGAGCACGATGACATTGTGTATTAACCGGTAGAGAGCTAAATTATTTTTGTTCTTGAAATTTCTTTGTCCATCTTTGCCTTGTTACAATTCATGGGAGAGTGCCAGTAGGCACTCTCCCATGAATTGTAACAAGGCAAATCCTAGCAGATAAAATAATATCACTTGAAAGGTAATATGAAGCACATCCACAGAATATGAAGCCTTTAAATTGCTGTGCTGGCAATAAATAAATATGGGTGTCCAGCACTCTACCAGTTGAGGAGTAATGCACGTCGATGGTGCACTTGTCTTCAAACAAAGCCAACCCTGCTTATGTGGAGTTAATACCATGGTCAGTCAGACAGTGAGTCCTCTCCAGGTACTCCGGCTAACTCCTTCTTTCCCGTAAAACTGTTTGGCACGAGGTGAACCTGGCTGGCGAAAGTGTTTGTAAACCCCAATAAATGAATAAACGTAAATAAAGCCCCAGAATGAAGACCGACAAAGTGTAACAAAAGTGAAAAAATATCCCTGGTACTTTGACGGCAATAGATTTCAGAGACTGGATGTTTTATCATTTTATGTGACTATTCATTAGCAAACTTGTGTGCAGAACGGAAATCGTTGACAGACTATTTTTAAATAGAAGCAAAATTTCACTGGAATTTTCTACAAATCGTGCACTGCAATTACAATTTGAATCGCTAGCAATAGCTAAAAATCATCCCCTGAGTTCCAATGTGTTCTTTGTGCCTACTTGGAACTCGGGACGAGATAGTGACACAGGTTCCCCTAGGAAATTTGGTTGGCGATAAAAGTTGTCAAATGAATTGCTGAGTGTCCCAATCATTGTCTTCATAGATGAGAAGGAATGTAATAAACACAGAACGACACATGCGTGTGTCGCTTTCCGTGTATTACTTAATGATTTTCATGTTTATCCTTAATGCAACACACAAAATTCATCAAAATTCATTACTTTTGATATCAACATTTTTTGCAGCAAAGCTATATGTAACCCCTCATTGGAATGATCTTGACAGGCTGTTCCATTGAGGGGTCACATGATATGGTTTTGTTGAAATTTTTATACTCCTACTTTTTTTTAAAAAAAGAAAAAAGTGGGGTATACCCTCTGACGTTTTTTTTAGAGATGGGCAATATACCGAAAAACCGAACCGATACCGATATCATGGGGACACCGAAAAACCGAACCGACCCAATCTTTGAATACCGAAGCCAACGGTATTTTCAATTTTCCCTGTGCATTCACTATTTATAAGGCCTTGATGAGGATTGATAGCAGTTGAAGTGTTCATTTTCATGAAAGAAGTGACTGATTTTATTTTTCAGTTTTGTTAAGCCTTAAGGACCAGGGCAGTTGTACTAAATTATCAATAGTCTACGACCTGTACATGTCCAGTTGCTTAGCAGTGATTTCTAGCCAAGTCTTGGCTGCCTTAACAGGCAGCCAAGACTTGGCTAGAAATCACTGACCAGATAATTTTACAACTGTCATCAGGCCCACCTAACGATGACATCTTCAGGACACACATTCTATGATTCTATGATTACAGACGCCTTAAGTGTGGCTTGAAAAGTTAAGGCGTATTTAGAACAAGTCACCAAATTACTGTAGATATGATCTGTGTTGACAAAAGAATGACAATGTTGAGCCCATCAACAATGGCATGTGTAGCACTGTGATAGAATGATACAAGAACAACTTATTTTGTATTTTTCTGACATGGATTCCCCTTTGGTAATATCAGTGAATCTGAAGTCACATACCGAATACCGAACCGATACCGCGGTATCCCCACACAAAAATACCGAAACCGATACCGAACTCAAAATTCCAACACCGCCCATCTCTAGTTTTTTTCGACTTATAACTTGAACATTACTACTCAGATTTCCATGAAATTACATACCGATGTTCACTATCATAAGATCCCTCTGGAGCATCAGCCGTTTTGCTGTTGGAATATTTTTATTTGTGAGTTATGGCCCTTTGAATATACAAGATAGTCAATTTGTCTGTTTCCCTCGTATCTCAGGTTTGGTTTATTGGATCTCAATGAAATTTGGAATGAAAATTGTTTATAAACCGTATACACAGACATGTGACAGACAATAGAATCTGCCAAGGCCTAAAAAAAATTAAAAATCTGCTTCCCAGGCCCTCCTGCGTGGACATTTTGGCTGGCGCATGCTCTCTTTTTATAACCAATGTAACCTTAAAAAAAAGTTGAAATTAAATGGTTTATGTCTGATATTTTACCCAAGTTAAAAAAATTGATAAATTTATCCCTGGAGTGCATGAAGTCTTTGCAATTTTTTAGCAAAAGCCTTCTTGACCTCAAGGGACAAAATACACCACCACCGATGCTGTTCCATAGATTATGAGGCCTAAACATAAACCAAGAACATGAAGTTCTGATGGCAAAGAAATAATTGCAGAAATAAAAAATAAAATAAAAAACTGCTCGCCCTCATACAATTTTACAAATAATGGCCTGAGAAACAGAAGATCTACTTTGTGTGGTCTAAAAGTTGTGTTCTATTGTTCTGTGGTGGGTGTTAATTAGTTAATCTATATACACTAAGGATTTTTTATGATCATGTGATACTTTCTGCTCATTATTTGCTGTTAGGAAGTGCTGCAAGGCACAACTCTTTGCCTTCTATCTGTGATTAAATTGTGAAGGAGGGACTGAAAGATACTACTAGTTGTCAGTCTCTTGTTGGATCATTATTATAAATCTGCAATTGTCCAGCCAATGCCCAAAGATGCAAAAAGGTATCTAATTAGCTCAGTGTAAACAAAAAGTGATGCATCAAATGAGAAATTGAATATTATCTACAATGACATCAACAGCTGCTTCTGTTTTCTATTTTTGGAAGCAGTGACTGCCAGATATTAACTTAAAAAAAAAGATCAAGGCCTACAATTGTTCAGCCTCCATGATGGAATAATTTAAAATTGATTTCTTTATTATTTTTGATTTCAGTTTGGTGGCCAAGATTTTCGTGAAGAGGAAATGACGGCCGAATATATAAAAAAACAGATGACTGATGATGAATGGCAAAGAGTTTACGAAATGAGTCAAGACAAATCTCTTTATCACAACCTTTGTTCAAGTTTATTTCCAACCATTCATGGTGAGACATTTAACAGTAGAGCTGGGAGGTTAACCTCAACCATAGAGCTGTTGGTTAACCGAAACCGAACCGAGGTTTTTAGTTTTTTTAAAAAACCGAAACCATCGACATCCCGTAATCTAAGGTTTTTCGTTTTTTATTAAACACTCTCTTGCCAGCTCTTGCTGCAGAAATTCACAGAATGTAGCCATCCCAGAGTAGTGTCTGGGTACTCTCACTACTCTGGGAAGGCTACATTCTGTGAATTTCCGACATTTCAGTTTAGTTGTGTTGGCAGCTTTCCTCAAGTTGCGAGTAGGTGTCAGACCTCGAAAAATGGCCAAGCACAATAAAAGTTCTGTATATTTAGGTAATTATTATATTGGCCTTCCTGATTCTTCATGTATTATAGCTTATTTCGGACATTCATTGAGTTTCACTCAATTTCACTACCATTCAGTTATGACTCTGTACATACGAATGAGTTTTTTTGAATTTTACTAGGCCTCAAGAACGAACCGAAAACCGAACCGAACCGAGGTTTTTCTCCACCTGAAAAACCTAAACCGAAACCGAAAAAGAAATTTAAAAACCTACAGCTCTACTCAACCACAGGTCGGGATCGGTAGTGTGAGACAACCGAAAATCGCCACTGCGCTCCATTAAACACAACTGCAAATTCGGTTTTAATATTCAAGCGCGTTCTGACAGAAATAAAATGCCCGTCGAATTACCAGAATGACCACATCATTCACTTAGATGAAAAACATACTCATTTGATTGCCACTGTCATTCATTTCTATGCATACGTTTGAATGGAATTAAAAAACAAAACTGTTGTACCATACTCTATACTTGCACCAATCACATTTTCAAAACAGGCTTTCAATATCGATACACAAAACTCAACACATGACCTGTCAGCGCTAATGGTGGAGCATTGTAAAATATTCATCAGTTTATCAAATCGTCCCCTGAGTTCCAATGTGTTCTATGTGCCAGTCAATAAAGATTTCATTAATATCCTGACCTGTCAAGTGTCAACACCAATGATGAAGCATTGTAAAATGTTCATCAGTTTATCAAATCATCCCCTGAGTTCCAATGTGTTCTATATGCCAGTCAATAAGATTTCATTAATATCCTTATGTGTCAAGTGTCAACACCAATGATGAAGCATTGTAAAATGTTCGAACATCAGTTGATCAAATTTGGATCCCCGTGGGAACCCCGGGAAGTAAGCAGCACTTGTTTACTGTGGTAAACCATTTCCGCTTTACTAGTAAAATAGGACCCAGTCACCAATGCTTGGGGTGAAAGTCCTCTAAAATGGGCAACATGTTGATCAACGATTGACTAAACTTGACTTCATCTCCATGTTGTGTCACGATTAGCCATGGTGCATAAATATGTGACGTTAACCACCAACAAACAATCAAATTTGATTTCTTCTGCTGAACTAGAACTTACCACTTGCTCTTCATTTGTACTGTTTGATATATATTTATACCCCGCAAACAAAGTTTGGTGTGGGGGGTAAATAGGAATCACCCTGTCCGTCCGTCTGTCCGTCAGTCCATCCTTGTAAGCGCAACTCCTCCTAAACCGTTAGAAGAATTTTCATGAAACTTTACACAGTGGAAGAACTTCATATGAAGATGTGTATGAAGCAATATAATTCCGTTCTGACATTTCCAAGGGGAGATAATCTAACTTAGACCGTCTGTCCATCCTTGTAAGCGCAACTTCTAAACCGTTTGAAGAATTTTCATGAAACTTGACACAGTGGAAGAACTCCATATGAAGATGTGCATGAAGCAATATAATTCCGTTCTGATATTTCCAAGGGGAGATAATCTAACTTATGCCGTCTGTCCATCCTTGTAAGCGCAACTCCTCCTCAACCGTATGAAGAATTTTCATGAAAATTTACACAATGGAAGAACTCCATATGAAGATGTGCATGAAGCAATATAATTCCATTCTGACATTTCCAAGGGGAGATAATCTAACATACATTTCAGGCACGAGGGGGTATCACTTTGTGAGTTTGCTCACAGTACCTCCAGTTATTTCTACACCAATTTTGAAAGCTTGAACTCCAAAATCAGTTTCAAATTCACAGTTGAAGTCAGATTGAAATTTAGGGATCTAAATGAGCGACTTTTACTTGTTAAAATTTTTAGGGTCGGCATACTTTTTGGGGTGTCAGTTGGGTTACCCTAAACGGTTTTTTTTTTTTTTTTTGCATAACATTTTACAACATTACGGGCATAGATGTTAAAATTATTTATTCAACCAATGGAATGAACAGACGATGCCTTGTTAGTCATTAGTAGAAGATGTACCCTATCTCATGGGTATATACAGATGGTTTCTAGATGCTCATGGGCAACTGTAATCAAGGTTTTTTAGTCGAGTTGTGACGAAGTCAAACTCGACTTATAGTTTGGTGAATGTCTGGCGGGCGGGTGGGCGTAAACAATTGGTTTCCGGATGATAACTTGATAGTGGTTCAACTCACATTCATTAAATTTCATACATAGGTTGGTCTTGGTGGGAGGAAGAACCCTATTGATTTTGGACTCGCTACGTCAAAGGTCAAGGTCAATGTGACCTTGAACATAGTAAATCGCAACAATTCCTTTCCGGATGATAACTTGATAGTAGTTCAACCTACATTCATGAAACTTCATAGGTGGGTTGGCCTTGGTGCGAGGAAGAACACTATTGATCTTGGACTCACCAGATCAAAGGTCAAGGTCACAGTGACCTTTAACATAGTATATCGCAACAATTGGTTTCCGGATGATAACTTGATAGTGATTCAACCTAGAGTCATGAAACTTCATAGGTGTGTTGGCCTTGGTGCGAGGAAGAACCCTATTGATCTTGGACTCACCAGGTCAAAGGTCAAGTTCACAGTGACCTTGAACATAGTATATCGCAACAATTGGTGGTTTCCGGATGATAACTTGATAGTGGTTCAACCTAGAGTCATGAAACTTTACAGGCGTGTTGGCCTTGGTGCGAGGAAGAACCCTATTGATGTTGTTGGACTCACCAGGTCAAAGGTCAAGGTCACAGTGATCTTGAACATAGTATATCGCAACATTTGGTTTCCGGATGAGAACTTGATAGTGGTTCAACCTAGAGTCATGAAACTTCATAGGTGTGTTGGCCTTGGTGCGAGGAACTGTTGTCACAACTCGACATTGGATCGGTGATCCTGAGCGGGATTTTTTTATTTAAAAAACCAAAACCTCAACCACAGTGTAAATCCCACAACCACCCAGCTCTATTTAACAGCATGAAGAGATTAATATGAATCTTAACCCTTTACCCAATGTAACGGCCAAAACCGGCCAGCACTATTCTCAAAAATCGCCAATTTTCTTTATTTTTGTTCATTTTTTGTCTCCAAAACATAGGTTTTGACCCCTCTTTGGAACGAGCTCATCGAGCTCGTTCCAATGAGGGGTCATAACCTATGTTTTTAAGACAAAAAATGAACAAAAATAGTTATGGCCATACAAAGTTGATTGTCTGTTTCTCAGGCCATTTTTTTCCAAAAAAGCATGCGGGCGGGCGTTTTTTTTTTCTTTTAATTTTCTCCCCGAGAGGTTGTTTGTGGTAATTTGACCCCCACCCAAACGCCTGGTGGACCATGCAAAATTTCGCAGATATATTGGTTATTCACCACAGGGGTGTTGGGTCGTAAATGAAGTGGGGTTTGAATGTTTGTTTTTTCAGTGAAACGTGAAAATTATAACACAGGACGAAAGTCACGAAACGCCTCGTGGGTGAAACGTCTCGGGTTGAAACGTCTCTGGGAGAAATCAAATGTCGAAGTGCCAACTTTCAGAGATTTATTTTACCAAAAAAAAAAAATCCTTTCACAACCTACCTAATAAAATCGTGATTCGCAATTTTTCCCCATTATATTCAAAATTATCACAACCCATTTGAACGGGCAGTTCATCCATAAATCATATTTTTTTTAAATCTGAAAATGAAATACAAAACGAATGTTTGCGTGTTTTTATTAACCAATTCGACCGCACATACCTGCCTATATGCGATTTATTTTCAACTATGACTGTTACTTTTATATCAAGCAACGGTTACTATTAGTTATCCAATTATCCTGCATCTCAAATGCATTTATTTAAATTAACTGGGAAACTCGTAACGGTTTCAAATAACAGTACATAAATTCCCATTTACGGCCATTTACAATACAAATGTTACTAAAAATAAATGCCAGGAGACTGTGTTCCATTCAACATAGCACCTAACTTTGCAGACTTTCTGAGGGTTGTTGCGAATCAAACGTGGTGCGAATCGACCATTCCCCTTTGTGACTGTTTGTTGTTAGACTGAAAGACACCTTCCTTCTTGCTGTCATTATGACTTACCTTTTACAGAATAAAACACTTTCTGTCGTGAATATTGCTAAAACCCACCCACTTTATTAAGGTATGATGTAGAAAAAAGCTTGAAGTGTGTTAATTTAAAATTTGCGAACGCATCGATATCGATTTACCGAAATGAGCACAATATCTCAAATTTTTTGAAGATTTTTTTGGTGTCATAAAAAGGTTGCATGCACTCCAAAAATGACCATGCGCGCGAGCCTGAGAAACAGAGGTTCTTTTTTTTATGGCCTATTCAAGAATTTTTTTGCAAGTGTCGTCTACTTTTCAAGTTAGGTAAAGGGTTAAAGTAAAAAAAATTCTTTAACTATTAGAGGCCTTTTCCAACTTTAGTCACTTTTTCAAACTCCGCATAATTTGGGCGCAATTATCTTATTTGGGCACAGCGTTTACCGTCGTTATTTGGGAAGAATTTAAAGGCCTGTTTCCGACTTTAGTCACTTTTCAATGCAGTACAACAGGTCTCCCCCCAACATTCAGTCTCTTTGTAAACTTGTAAGTTACATTTCAAGTACCTTGACATTGTTTATAAACGTGTCTTGACTGTCTACACAGACAGCCAAGACTTGCCTAGAAACAACTGCAAAACCATAAGATGTTGACCAGTAAAGTGAAGAAAAAATGTGTAAAATCTGCAGGTCTTTAACCCTTTGAACCCTGATGTCCTGGGGGATATATACCTGGTCTCCAGGGGAAATATCGGGAATGATAGTACTGTGGAGCCCTGTTAATTGAATAGCCACTTTGCCAATGAATATTATTCAATTAACAGGAGTATTCATTCAATTAACAGGAATTGTGTCACTTTCCTGTATACTAGAGAGTTAGCATTTTTTCTATTATATCTTGTTTGACAGAGCTCCATGATATCAAATGCCTTTATTGTATGTACTGAGGCCAAATAGGTCTATAAACAAAGGAAAACTGGGGAGAGTCTGGGTAATTTCTCGACAGGTTAGATTTTTAGCTCACCTGACTGAAAGTCAGGGTGAGCTTTTCTGATCACTTTTCGTCCGTCGTCCGGCGTGAAGGTGGTGTTTGGGTCTTTTTCTTCCAAACCACTGGCCGCATGTTAATGAAATTTCATGTGAGTAGGGGTTATATAGCGGCATTTTGATTTTTGGGCAAATTAGGTTTCGGCTCATATTGAGCAGAGGGGTGGGGCAAAAATGCTCCAATTCTTAAAAAATCTTCTTCTCAAGAACCAGCAATAGCAGAGACTTGATATTTGGTATGCAGCTTCCTTTTGAGGTGTAGACTCAAGTTTGTTCAAGAGAAGTTTGTAGGTCTATACTTGGCGATGTTATGGGAGGAGCAAAAATTTTGGCCCCACCCCAAATTTCTATTTTTTAAACCGAGAGGCCAATTTGAACCAAATTTTATGTGAGGGCTTATTGGGTCATAAGTACCTAATTTATGCAGAAATTTTTTTTCCTGTAGCCCCGTGGGAACCACAGGAGCTAAAAATAGAAAAAAATTAAAACGCCTATATCTCAAAAACTGCACGGCAGTGAGAATTTTTATTTGGTGTGAAGCTTTCTTGGGACCAACAGAAAGGATTGGTAAAAAAAAATTGCTATCGGTTTTATCATAGGGTACTTTTTCGGGACTCTGAAAAAGTGCTGAGTCAGTATTTTTTAACACAGTAGGCAATGGGAAAAAAATAAAGAATTGTTTTCTTCCAAACCACTGCTCTAAAAGCTTTCATATTTTACATATAACATCTTTGGAACATTGATTCACATATTTGTAGAAATCAAATTCCTCGGTCCATATTTGGGTTCCCTATGGGAACCCAAATGTTCAAATTAGTGCAATATGAGGGATATATTTTAAAAATCTTCTTCTTCGGATCCACAAATCAGAATCTTTTGATATTTGCTATGCATCATCCTTAGGGGGGTGAGATTGATGTTTGTTCAAGCCAAGTCCCTGAGTTCATATTTGGACTCCCTTTGGGAACCCAAATTGTAACTTAGTGCAATACGAGGTATATTCTTTTAAAATCTTCTTCTTCGCATCCACCGGTCAGAATCTTTTGATATTTGGTATACAGTATGCTTAGGGAGGTGAGATTCAAGTTTGTTCAAGTCAAGTCCTTCGGCTCATATTTGGTCTCCCTGTGGGAGCCCAAATTATAACTTAGTTCAATATGAGGAATATTCTTTAAAAAAAATTTTTTTTTCAGATCCACCAGTCAAAATGTTTTGATATTTGATGTACAGCATTCTTAGGGGCTGAGAGTGAAGTTTGGTAAAGCCAAGTACCTGGGTTCATATTTGGGCTCACTGTGGGAGCCCAAATTATACCAAAATTTTTATTTTCCAAACCAAAAAGTCGATTTGAACCAAATTTGATATGAGGGCTTATTGGGTCATAAGTACCTAATTTATGCCGAAAATTGTTTTCCTGTCCCCCACGGGAACTGCAGGAGCTAAAAAAATTTTTTCTTTTTAAATGCCCATATCTCCAGAACTACATGGCACTGAGAATTTTTATATGGTGTGAAGCTTCCTTAGGACCGGAAGAAAAAAATGGTAAAAATTTTATCATAAGGTTCTTTTCTAGGACTAAAAGTGCCGAGTCATCATTTTTTAACAGTGTAGCTAATGGGAATAACGTTGAAGAATCTTCTTCTCCCAAAACACTGCTTCAGAAGCTTTTATTTTTGGGTTCCCTATGGGAGCCCAATGTATAACTTAATTCAGTATGAGAAATATTCTTAAAAAATCTTTTTTTTCTGTTACTCCTGTCAGAATCTTTTGATATTTGATTTTTGATTTTCTTAGAAGTGGCAAATTAAAGTTTGTTCAAGTTCTGCTTTATTGATAAAATTGGGCCCAGTAACCAATTCCTGCGTTGAAAGCCCTGTAAAGTGGGCAGTAATAGGCATAAACGATTGACCAAACCTGATATTATAATTATGCCTCTGTAATGATGTAGCCTTAGAAAGTGACCTTAAATTCCAATAAATAAATAGATAAATTATTGAGTACCCAATATGGGGATCTAACATATGAACACTCTGGGTTACTAAGTAGAGAAAACACTTTTATGTTGAAAAACTGATAATAACCACAAGGCAGAATCCCTTGCTATTTTGGTGATATGACTCGGCCAGTATCAGGTGAGCGCCCTCAGGCCCCGTGGGGCCTCTTGTTTTATTATTCTTTTAACAGTTTACTCTTTAACCTGTAATCAATTAACAGGTCGAATCTGTACTGGAGGTATGATAAATGATTTGTGTTGGGAATTTATATTCATTTAACCCTTTACCTAACATGAAAAGCAGACTACACTTGCAAAAAAAAAAATCTTGAATTCTGTTGAATAACTAATTTTTTGTCTCAAAAACAAAGATTATGACCTCGTTCCAACGAGGGGTCATAACCTATGTTTTTGAGACAAAAAATGATGAAAATTAATTGGCGATTTTGTAGAATAGCACTGGCTGGTTTTGACCGTTACGTTGGGTAAAGGGTTAACAGGGTTATTCAGTTAAGAGATATCCAATTAAATTTGCTCCACTGCAGTGGGTGGGCGCAGTGGCTCAGTTGGTAGAGGTGCAGGCTGCAAGCCGAGAGGTCCTCGGTTCAAATTCCACCTGCGGCAACCGCGTTGTGTCCTTGGGCAAGACACTTCACCTTCATTGCCCACGTGGGGTTACGGTGACGTTGTGTACTGAGGCGTACTGCACGTCGATGGTGCACCTTTCTTCAACCAATGCTAACACTGCTTGTGTGGAGTTGGTATGTTGGTGAGCTGACAGTTATTCGCCATTGCTCGGTGGTTCTCTCTGGGTACTCCGGCTTCCTCCACCCGTAAAACTGTCACGGTCATGGTTAGCCATTGTGCAGAAATATGTGACCTTAAACCCTAATAAATATAAATATACTGTAGTGGGTACATATTTCAGATATAGGGTTTCATTCAGTAAAATATATCCACTTTTAATACATTTATACCTTTATAGTGATTATATCTCCAATATTCTACTTTCTTATGCCAGTCACACCAACATGTTAAATCTCGGATACAGAGGTAAAGGTGTCAGTAGCTGCACCAGAACATAGTCTTTACTTTCTTGTAGGGTACGTCTTTTGCTGCAGTATTTGGATTGTCCTTTGCAAACTTATTGTATTTATATACACATACAAATAGGGCTGCACGGTATATCGATAAACCGACATATACCGGTATTCAAACCAATATCGATTGAATACCGGTGAAATTACAGAAATATCGGTTTATCGTCATTATTTACCCACAATTTAATTTTCAAGATGTCATTAGTTTTTTAACTTTAGCCCTGAATGAATAATATCCCTTTATCCCTGGAATCGCCTGCTTGTGTCCTCGTAATATACAAATACAGCAGTTGAAAAAATAATTTTAAAAAATTTCAGCAAGACTATATCATGTGACCCCTCATTGGAACGAGCTCGTTGAGCTCGTTCCAATGAGGGGTCACATGATATAGTTTTGTTGAAATATTTGGGAAAAATCTGATTAATTAATTTTGAAAATAATAAATTTTGATATTGTCTGGGTTGGGTAAAGGTTTTTCGAACCGCATCATCAAGGCAGGCTAATTCGTTCCGACTGTGATGCCTCGAGTGTCGATTGTGGTACTTGTGTTCCTATCTGAACAGTTTTCGATATTACCGGTATACCACAGTTTCTTTTTTTAATACTGATACCGGTATTCAGTTTTGAATATCGTGCAGCCCTACATACAAATCAACTATTTTATTATGAGAATGCATTGCGCTGTAGCTATTAGTCCAAGGACAATATCCCTTGATTGTTGACAGTTATCTACTTAGGCAACGGTATGAGCCTAGTGATTAAAATGCGCATTCCCCCAGCATTGCAGCATGCACATAACTTTAAGCCTTTTAGAACGATCATATTTCATGCTAGAAACTGATATTCTATATACTAAACATTGTAACGACCTAGTAATGGATAAAGGTCGCCGATAAATTCGAACTCATTAATTGTATCACCTACGTTAATCTGAATTAAACTGATACGACTCGATGTATAAACATTGGACCAACCTAATAACAGGGCTGCATCCATTTACTGGAAAGCCTGGCGTCGTATTTTGTCAAACAACCAGTGGAGCACATGCATTCGCAATGTAGCATGCATTCACAGATGAGCCTTAGAGTGAGGGCAAGGGGTGGATGAAGGGAACAGGGAGCTAAGTCATTCACCCTTGGTCTTCCACCAGTGCCATCGACTATTACGCATACCGGATACTGCTGCGATGTCACCAATTTCACGTCATATAATGCGGGCAAATTCCACATAGTGGAAAACATACAGTAGTTACTCAAGATCCACAAATCACGCTTGGTGTAGTCGAGTGCTCTTATTCAATGTAAATCACAGGTGCACTCAATGCCTATAGCACAGATAACCAACCACCAATTGTATAAAGGTCTCCGATAATTTTGAACTCATTTATCGTATCACCAATGTTAGGCTGTATTACTGAACTGTCTACAGACCAATACAATGTCACAAACTTAGAAAAGACAAAATGCATTCTGTTGTGACTCTCCCTCCAAATATATTGCGGATTAAATTCCGTAAAAGTACCAATGGGCTTTAACCTATGCACAACAGTACTTTGGAGACAAAGTTCGCAATACTCAATTTAGGCACATACTGAATCTCCAAGCCACTGTATGGTGTATAACTATAGTCTTATTTCGAACCAATCAGACTGGATTTGATTCTAGCAATGTCAGTCAGTAACATCTGGAAATAAGTCTCCTCAGCCACTATCCAAACACTGACCTATCTGAATTGGCTACCTACTTACATATATTGGTTCTCTCCAAACAAACTGAAATACACAATGAGGACCACCAACATGACTCCAGTCCTTGGATATAATTGTAGACTGGAATGATGCGGGAGCTAGTCCTTGGTGGATTACACTCAAACATGGCCACATACTGCATGGGTTAACATAACTCCCACGGTTGCTTCCAGTGACTCTGTGGTGCCTGCCCTCACCTTTTCTCGCCTTAGCAGGGGTGCAGGAATTCAAATTTAGCATTACCTGAAAACCGGTTATGTAAATTCTTTTTTGCATAACCCAATTTTTTTTGCATAACCCATTGTAGATGCCGAAGGCATCTACAGTGAGTGCCGAAGGCATGAGCAGATTAGGGGGGTCTGGGGTTCTCCCCCCAGAAAAATTGAGAAATGTGCTATCAAATGAAGCCTTCTGGTGGCTTTGGGGCTGAAAATTTACTTTATTTTTTGGTCACCAAAATCACCTTTTTTAAACAGCATGTTTCAAATTTTCATGATTGTTACATGTACTAACTTGGAAATTTTAATTCACGCCGTTAATGTACGTTTTCACATTGTTCAGGGCACTGCCTTTCAACCCTCTTAATTTCGCTTCCTTCTATATATAATCCCACATTTCGCTGCATATTGTACAACGTAAGTTTTCAATTTTGCCGTTCTCATTGAGATCATATAAAAATAGTTCGGAACTTGACCACTTTTTAAAAGTATTTCCGTTCACGGACTCTTGCTTATTTGCCATTTTGAAAATTCGCGGTACACATGTTTTTTTATTTACTATAAAAGCCGGGTATATTCTGTTTATACAATCATGTTTTCACTGATAACCACTTTTATGTGGAGCGCAAAACACGATTGTAGAAATAGTCTATACCTATTGACCAATCGGCGATGCGTATCATGTGAAATTAGATCACTTGTTTATTTGTCATGACAACCCAGCCACTTCGAAAAACAATGAAACCCAGTCTCAGCTTGTCGACTCAATCCGACTGTGGTCAATGCACATTGCTTTTAACTGATAAATAATAACGAAACACCCGAACTTGGAGAATTTTTATTTCATTAAAATCATGTAAATGCAGACACTTTTTATTGAATGCAAATAACAACATGCACGATTTATTTCCGGGCACATCAAAGTGGTTAGGCCAAATCTGAAGAAGAACGGAAACACGGTTTTGCCAATTGCAGTTTGCACGAACGATGCACAAACGAAACGGTCATTCATGCAATTTCTGCACCCCTGCTTAGTTTAGTCAGGCATCAATATTTTCCTTTGGCACACCCTACAGGGCATATTTATGATCAGATCGGTTTGAAACTTGGTACGCTTGTTTGGGGTAACCTTGAGATGGGAGCTGTCGATTTTCTTCAATTTCTGTCAACAACTGTTGCCATTGACAATGACCTTTGATGAACTTAGTAAAAACTTAGTGCAGTTAGGCCACACAAAGTAGATCTTCTGTTTCTCAGGCCATTATTTGTGCAATTGCATGCAGGCGAACGTTTTTTTATTTTATTTTTTATTTCAGTAATTATTTTTTTGCCATCAAAAGTTCATGTTCTTGGTTCAGGTTTTAGGCCTCATAATCTACAGAATAGCATGGGTGGTGCTGTATTTCATTCCTTGAGTGCAAGAAGACTTTGCAATGCTAAAGCATTGCAAAGCCTTCTTGCAATCAAGGGACAAATTCCTAAATTTTTTTTAACTCGGTAAAATATCAGACACAAACCATTTAATTTTTATTTTTAGCTCAACTTTGGCGAAGCCAAATTTGAGCTTATGCCATGGCCTGTCGTCCGTCTGTCCGTCAACAATTGGATATGGCTTGGGCTAGAGGGTGTATTTATGAACCGATCTTTACGAAACTTCTTGAGTACCTTTGTTATGTCCGTGGGACGAGAACGAGTGTTTTTGGGTGCGGTACGAAATTCAAGATGGCTGCTAGCCACCATTTTGTACCGACGATGCAGAAATCTGTTTTTTTGTACAGAACTTCCATATGAAAGCTCTGATTTGAATAATTTTTTGTATGAATGTTTAGTACCATGGGATACATCACATATAATACAGGTTTTTTTCTTGTGCGTAAATTATGCAAATTAGACTAACTTTGATGTTTTTTGGTGTTACTTTCAGCACTGTAAGTGCAAATGCCAATACGGCTCGGGCTAGAGGCCGTATTTATGAACCGATCTTTACGAAACTCCTTGGGTACCTTTGTTATCACCGTGGGACGAGAACGAGTGTTTTGGGGTCCGGTCCAAAATTCAAGATGGCCGATGGCAGCCATTTTGTACAAAATTTGGTGCAACCCAGATTTTTGCACAGAACTTCCATATGAAAGCGCTGATTTGAATAATTTTTTGTGTGAATGTTTAGTACCATGGGATACATCACATATAATACGGGTTTTTTCTTGTGCAGAAATTATGCAAATTAGATCGATCTTCACGAAACGTCTTGGGTACCTTTGTTATCACCTTGGGATGAGAATGAGTGTTTCTGGGTGCGGTCCAAAATTCAAGATGGCTGCCAGTGGCCATTTTGTACCGAAATTAGGTCTGATCAGTTTTTTGTACACAACTTCTATATGGCTCAGGCTAGAGGCCGTATTTATGAACCAATCTTTACGGAACTTCTTGGGTACCTTTGTTATCACCGTGGGATGAGAACGAGTGTTTTGGGGTGTGGTCCGAAATTCAAGATGGCCACCAGCAGCCATTTTGTACCAAAATTAGTGCAATCAGTCTTTTGTACAGAACTTCTGTATGAAAGTTCTGATTTGAATAAATTTTTGTATGAATGTTTAGTAAAATGGAATACATCACATATAGTACAGGTTTTTCTCTCGTGCAGAAATTATGCAAATTAGACTAACTTTGATGTTTTTTGGTATTACTTTCAGCACTGTAAGTGCAAATGCCAATACGGCTCGAGCTAGAGTCTGTATTTATGAACCGATCTTCACAAAACTTCTTGGGTACCTTTGTTATCACCTTGGGACGAGAACGAGTGTTTCTGGATGTGGTCCAAAATTCAAGATGGCTGCCATTGGCCATTTTGTACCGAAATTAGGTCCAATCAGTTTTTTGCCACAACTTCTACACAGCTCATATTTGTGAACTGATCTTCACGAAACTTCTTGGGTACCTTTGTTTTCACCTTGGGACAGGAATAAGTGTGTTTTGGGGTGCCTTTATTATCACTGTGCTATGAGAACAAATATTTTGGGGTTCAGTCAGACCCACTCTGGGACTCAACGATTTTTTTCTAGGTTAGCATCTGACTGTCACCCACCTTTACAATACTTCACCTATACATTTGTTACAGGCAACGGTCAGTATTTATGTACAGACCGTTGCAATACTTTATATGTACCTTTGTTATCAGGTCATTACCTAGATTTTGTCATTGCTGTGTCACATACTACATGTACATGTCTTTGTCTTAACAACTTGAGCTACAGTGTCATTGACACTTACATTTTAAGTTTAAATTGGTTATAAAAAGAGAGCATGCAGCAGCCAAAAGGACTATGCGGGAGGGCCTGAGAAACAGATATTTTATTTTTTTAGGCCTTAAGCATCATTATTTCCCTTTGACACACCCTGCAGGGCACATTTATGATTATATTGTTTGAAAACTTAGTGTGCTTGTGTGGGGTGACATCTATATGGGAGCTATCGATTTTCTTTGAACTTATTTTAGTCAGACCTCAATATTTCCCTTTAACACACCCTTCAGGGCACATTTATGATCGGATCACTTTGAAACTTAGTATGTGGATTCAGCTTGACCTTCAGATGTGAGCTCCTGATTTTTTTTCTTCAACATAAAAAGTTATTGTTATCACCAGTCTTTGAACTTACTGCATTTGTGCAGCAACTTATCCCTTTTCCACTCTGTATGGGATATATTATGAATTTCCATAAAAAAGAAAAAAAAAAATTTTGCCACAAGCAATGACATTCAATCTTAGTGTATGTGTGCATTAACATCTTCCTTTGGCATGCTTCAGAGTGCACATTCATCATCAGGTTGTTTTGAAACTGTATGCTTATGTAGGGTGACAAAGATAGGAGCTGTTGATTTTCTTTTCATTTCCATCAAAAACTGTTGCTTTTAGCAACAATCTTTGAAGTTATTGCATTTGCATTTGTGCATCAACATTTTTTTTTCACATGGCCTACAGGGCACATTTATCTTAGGACTGTTTTAGAACTTGGTTTGCTCATTAGGCGGGACCTCCAAATAAGAGCTATTGATTAGCTCTTTTCTGTGAAAAAAGTTGCCGTTTACAATAACCTCTGAACTTATTGCATTTGTGTATCAACATTCTTCCTTTAGCCAGTCTTACAGTTTATGTTTAAAAATGCATGGATTACTTTGACGTTGTGCACACATAATGCTGTTATGTTTAAATTTCAACATATAACAATGGTACGAATGATCTACAGTTTTGCCATTTCACTTATAACTTCAAGTTCAAGTTTGTCAAGTTGAGCTACAGTGTTATTAACACTTTCATTTTTCTTTTCATACCTTTATCCCCCCCCCCCCCCCCCCCCCCCCCCCTCCAAAAAAAACTCCAAAACTTTACCAGGAGGAATAACATAGAATGAAGTTGCCAGATGAATACGGTTCTGTTGCGGTTATTAGTGTTCAAATAATTTTATAATTTATTTTCTTATTTTTACAAATAAGCATTTGAGACTTACATATAATAAATAAAACACTGAATAACTTTTGTGGAATCAAATTGGGTTTTATTGTTTGTCCAACATCCAAAACAAAAAATAAAAGAACCACATGGTTATTTTCTTTGAAGCATAAGGTCAACAATATCCCACATTTCTCATTTATGAGAACAGAGATCCTGTGGACAATAGGAAAGGAAATACACCAGCAGCAAGCTTGTTTGCTCTACCGGGAAAGAGCATGCTAAATGATGGAGTACGAATACTGTTTGCGAAATTCGACACACAGCCATTTTTATTAGATAATTAGGAAAATTAACGATACAAATTGTTTTTTTCGTTATAATAATGAGCAGTGTGCCCTACTTAATATGTTACATGAATGTGAAACAAAGCCAAGGTAGAGCAAAGGTAGACGATGATCCGCCTAAGATGAAGTCCACATTACAATGAAGCGAACCTCAATGGAATGGCTCCATGGAATGTGGGCACCATCCCGCCAACCCGAAGCTGCTGGTGGAAAAAGGTACGGCACCACAAGGACTGAAATAACCCAGGAGGCTAAGGGCGAGAGAGCTGTGACAGGTGTCTGTTACAGGCAGGTGGGGAGGGAAATGCATCCTGTAGGAAGCAGCATGGAACAAGAAAATCAGACATGCAAAAACATGATCATAAAAAACGGTTGGACACTCACCACTTCAGCTGCTGTATCTTCAGACACTTACCAGGTGAGGGAGAAATATATGAGCATCCGTTTCAATCCTCCGAGAGTCCGACAAAGTAGGGTTCAAAGTTTAAAGGACATTGAGAACATTTCCCAGAATATTGTGATGTGTCCTCAACAAAAACACTGGTCCATATCACAAGCACTAATGAAAAATAAGAATACAAGATTTACACTGTCCATGAAGAATAACTATTTAACCCTTTACCCAACGTAACGGCCAAAACCGGCCAGCGCTATTCTAAAAAATCGCCAATTAATTTTCATTATTTTTTTCATATTTTTGTCTCAAAAACATAGGTTTTGACCCCTCATTGGAACGAACTCGACGAGCTCGTTCCATTGAGGGGTCATAACCTATGTTTTTGAGACAACAAATGAAAAAAATAAGTTATTCAAGAATTTTTTTTTCAAGTGTCGTCTGCTTTTCATGTTAGGTAAAGGGTTAATGTCATAAAGAAAGTTCTCCACACTGATGGCCATTGTGGTCGCAAATCGAAAGCACTCATCCTGAGGTGTTCCATCTGTGTCCCAATGCAGACTGAAGTTCAGCAATAAAGATGATTCTGTGGACACTATATCGATGCTCAAGAGACGTAAAAATGGATGTGTCCATCAGATTGTCGTAGGAACATGTTGTGATAGCTGGTTGCAGGATGCCAAACACCTAATTTATGGGTGAAACAGCCCGGACACCATCAAGAAAATACAAGGTGAAAGGCCCACTCTGTCTTTCGGGGTTTGTCGTGAACATGAGATCCAGCCCAAGCCGACCAAGGGGACAAAAGCAGCAGCAGCCACAGCAAACAGGTAATACAATAATCCAAGTGACATTAAAAAATTAATGGTGCATAAGTACCTGTAGTGTCCTAAATGCTCGAGCCCAAGCCCGAGTTCATGAAATGGCAGGGGCGCAAATATAAGCCCTGAAAGCATTGGACCGCCAGCGACCCATTTGCGTAATCTGTGCATCACTATAGTTCCACGATGCCGCCAAGGTTGCTGCACCAATGCGGAAGCTATGGCCCTTAAAAAATTTGGGATCTAAACCGCAAAAAGATAAACATTGATTTAAAGTATTTGTAAAGTCTTTCCGAAAAATTGGAGAACCATCTGGGAAGGCAAACAGGGGACCCTCGGCGGTACCTCTCAGGTTTAGATAAGATGTTAAAAGACCAACAGGACAATGGGGCCCACCAGTTGCATCAACAGTGACCAAATGAGGCTTTTTCTGCAGGTTATGTTTGAAATCCCGATAGGCAAGGCTCACTGATGTGAGGTCAATGTGGGCATCACATAACTGCAAAACTTTCACCGACTCGGAGGTCTGAGAGGGAGAGTTCCCCAATGCGGGCAAACGAGTAGAAAGCTGTGGTAAACATAGCACGAAAGAGACTGTACTGATAAGCAGTATCAGAACAATGAGCCAAACAGTCTAATAACCTTTGTAGTCTAATAACCTTTGGATTCAGAGATAGGCATCCGCAAATCGGAACAGGGCTGTAATCGCTGCACCCCTGCCAAGAGCTTGCATACTAAGAATGCTTGTGTGGGGTCAGGCAGAGACTGCATTTTATGAAATAAGGAAAGGGCTGACAGCATGGATGTGATGGATTTGGAGAAATAATTGTCATGAAATAAGTGTGACACAAAAAGGCAGATGAGGTGAACCTTGATCAGCCACTGTACTCTGATACCGAACCGGGAACAAAACTGGGTAAACTTATCCCTTGTGTGACTGTAAAACTGCCTGG